>JAMKPZ010006110.1:0-13273 GCA_024699675.1 Amphibolis antarctica | reverse complement strand
TGGCTCACCAGCCCTTGCTAGATTACCAACCATTGGAAGATTCATTCCCTAATGAGCCCATCTTCACCATCAACGAGCCGAATCCAGACCAACCAGATTTGGACCAGCTAGACCCTGACCAACCAAAACCCCATACCTTGTACTCTGATGGAGCGGTCAATACTAAAGGCTGCGGGGTACCTATCCCCATGGTCTTTGCTGATTCTGAGTGGTTACGAGATACCGACGGGAGATCACTTCTCCCCTCGAATGAGTATCCAACCTCCCATTCTTTACCTAGCCCGAGTGCCACTCAACAATCAGGGAGATCACAAACTTCGACTCCCTCTACGTAAGGTATTCCCCTTGGTACACCAGCTGTGACAACATCGGGTTATTTTACTTGCCAACAGCATGTGGGGAAGGCTAGTAGCATTCTTTTATTCAGTTTTCTTATCTTCTATTTTGTAATAGAAAAGAACAAAAAAAAAAAGAGAAGAAGAAAAGTCAGTGACTAGAATCCTTCTTCAATAGAAAAGAAGAGAGAAAGGAAAAAGAAAAACAAAACACAAAGAGAAAGAAAAAAAAAAGAGAAGAGGGAAAAGAAAAAAAAGAGAAAAAGAAAACGAAAACGAAAAGTTACTTGTTGCTGGGTCCTGAAAGCATGTAGACTCCTGTGTAAGGGAAGGGTAGATCTTAGGATTCCGCCTTCTGTTGGCAGTCCAATACCTGGCTTTGTCACAATTGACCAAGTATCCCCTTCTTTCAAGGCTTGGCAACCCATCAAAGTTTGCCAACACAACCAGGCGCTGGAACCCATTTGCCGACACCCACTTCTCCCTTTTTTTTCTCTTGTCCTAGGGCTTGACATCCCAGCTAAGTCATCAACACAAGGCTTGGCATCCCTTACCAAGTCAGTCGAGGCTTGGCAATCATACCAAGTGTCTCGCTCAGCACAGGGTACAGCTGGGAACCATACGGTCACCGAAACCATCATCCAGCAGCCATCAAACTTCCACAGGGGTGCCGCACCACGGAGTCAAGATAGCTAGCCTACTTAGTTTAAGTAACATCCTCTACGAGCAGAACATTGGCCAACATCGCAGGGCAAAACTATGGGCATTTTGCCCCTCCCCCACCACAGTCACCTAGACAAGTGAACGTGACCAGCTCGTTGCGCCCTCGTCCGAGACTCTATCTGGTTTCTGCCTCCTATCAATTTGGCTACTAGCTCATCCAACTGGGGTAGAACTAGGGGCATTCTACCCCTCCCCCTCTTCATGCGCCAGGCGGCCAGAGCAATAGACAAAGTCCGACGGCCTCACACCTCAAGCAGGCGAGCATGACAAATCTATCGCGTTCTCCTTCGGAGCCTTCTCGGGGTTCAGTGTCATTCCTAACTGACAACCGGTACACCTACCTGGCACCTAGCCAGGAGACCACAGATGTAGCTCCCGCCAGTTTCATCATCCAGCACCCTTTCAGCTGGAGGGTCAACAATCAGTGGAGGACCTTGACGGCTTCCCCCTGCAAGATCAAGAACTTGAAGAGGTCAGTCCATGGGTCCAATTGCCCAACTCCACCGGTATAACCTCTACTAACGAAATTGAACTTATAAACCTTAGGGATGAAAAAAATCAAAAAGAAACAAAAATTAGCAAAGAGGTACCCGAGCCTTACTGGTGACAACTCCTTGCACTCCTGCGAGAATTCGTGGAGGTATTTGCATGGAGTTACGAAGACATGCCTGGTTTGGATGAACGAGTAGTGGTCCACTAACTACCTCTCAAACCAAAAGCTCGCCCTGTGAAGCAAAAAGCTCAACGGATGAGACAGGAATGGGCCCAAAAGCTAAAGGAGGAAGTTCACAAGTAGTTGAACATCCAGTTCCTCTAGCCAGTCTTCTACCAGGAATGGGTGGCAAACATAGTGCCCATACCAAAGAAAGACGGACAGGTATGCATTTGTGTCGACTATCGGGACCTCAACAAGGCTAGCCCCAAGGATGACTTCCCACTACCACACAGATGTCTTTGTAGATGACACCGCCAAGTACGGGGTGTACTCTTTCATGGATAGATTCTCTGGTTACAACCAAATCATCATGGTGGAGGAAGACAAGGAGAAGACCGCATTCACGACCCCTTGGGGCATCCTCTATTACAGGGTGATGCCATTCAGGCTCAAAAATGCTGGTGCTACATACCAAAGAGCCATGACCACCCTTTTCCATGACATGATGCACAAAAACGTTGAAGTTTACGTCAACGATATGGTAGTGAAGGCGCGCACACATCAACATCTCAAACACTTGAGAAGATTATTCGAGTGCCTAAGGAAGTAGAGGCTCAAGTTAAACCCATCAAAATCAACGTTTAGGGCCACCACCGGAAAGCTCCTAGGCTTCGTTATCAGCAAGCGGGAGATTGAGGTGGATCCCGACAAGGCAAAGGTGATCTTAGAACCTCCTATGCACTAGGCAGCTGGTTCCTCCCACCGGGACAGAACTAGGGGCATTCTGTCCCTCGTCTTCCTTGAACGCCCGGCGGCCGGAACAACAGATGGAGTCCGACGGCATGACACCTCAAGTTGACGGGTACGGCAGGTCCACCACCGTCTCCTTGGAAGCACTCCCGAGGGTCACCACTACCTCGAATCGGCACCCAGTCCACTTACCCGGCACCCAACCGGAAGACCACGGGCACCGCTCCCACCAAGTCCATCATCCAACGCCCTTTCAGCCCAAGGGTCAACAAACCGCAGAAGACATCAGTGATCCTTATCAAGAGTCTGAAGAAGAAGGCCCATGGGTCCAACCACCCGAATCTACCGGCATAATGTCTACTAATGAAATCGAACTTGTAAACCTTGGGGATGAACAACGTCCAAAAGAAACAAAAATTAGTAAAGAAGTGCCTGAGCCCTACCGGCAACAACTCCTCACACTCCTGCGTGAGTTCGTAGAGGTGTTTGCATGGGATTATGAAGACATGCCCGGTTTGGATGAATGGGTTGCAGTCCATCGACTACCCCTCAAACCGGAAGCCCAACCTGTGAAGCAAAAAGCTCAACAAATGAGACAGGAATGGGCCCAAAAGCTAAAGGAAGAAGTCCACAAGCAGTTGAACGTCTGATTCCTCCAGCCTATCTTCTATCTAGAATGGGTGGCAAACATGGTACTCGTCCCAAAGAAAGACGGGCAAGTACGCATGTGTGTCGACTATCGGGACCTCAACAAAGCTAGCCCCAAGGACAACTTCCCACTACCACACATAGATGTCTTGGAAGATGACGCCGCCAAGTACGGTGTATATTCCTTCATGGATGGATTCTCCAGATACAATCAAATCCACATGGCAGAAGAAGACAAGGAAAAAACCGCATTCACAACTCCTTGGGGCGTCTTCTATTACAGGGTGATGTCATTCGGGCTCAAAAATGCAGGTGCTACTTGCCAAAGAGCTACGACCACCCTCTTCCACGACATGATGCACAAAGAAGTCGAAGTCTACGTCGACGACATGGTAGTGAAGGCGCGCACTCATCAGCAGCATCTCAAGCACTTAAGAAGACTGTTCGAGCGCCTAAGGAAGTACAAGTTCAGATTGAACCTGTCAAAATCAACATTCGGGGCCACCACCGGGAAGCTCCTCGGCTTCATCAATAGTAAACAGGGAATCGAGGTAGATCCCGACAAGGCAAAAGCAATCTTAGACATGCCTCCCCCATAGACGGAACAACAGATCTGGAGCTTGCTGGGAAGGCTACAATACATCGCGCGTTTCATCTCGCACATCACGCCAATCTGCGAACCTTTCTTCAAGCTGTTGAAGAAAAACGCCAGCTTCACGTGGACAACAGAATGCCAAGTTGCCTTCGACCACATCAAGCATCAGCCGTCTCGGTCACCGGTTCTCGTGCCACCTCACCCCGGATGACCACTTTTCCTATACATGTCGGTAACAGCTTCCTCCATGTGCGCAGTATTGGGCCAGCATGACATCACCGACAGAATCGAGCAAGCCATATACTACCTCAATAAAACATTTTTCGAGGTAGAAGAACGGTATGAGCTAATTGAGAAGTACTGCCTCTCGCTAGTTTGGATGGTGAAAAAGCTGCGACACTACCTGGTGGTCTACCCAGTTTTGTTGCTCAGCCACCTAGATCCCCTGCGCTACCTCTTCGACCAACCGGCCTTGGTAGGCAAATGCGTGAAATGGCAAATTCTCCTCGCAGAATTCGACATCTGATACATATCCCAGAAATCCATGAAGGCCCAAGCCATGGCCGACCAACTGGCCCACCAGCCCTTGCCAGATTACCAACTATTGGAGGATTCATTCCCTGATGAGCCCATCTTCACCATCAACGAGCCAATCTAGACCAACTGGATCTGGACCAGCCAGTTTCTGACCAACCAGAACCCCATATCTTATACTTTAATGGAGCGACACTAAAGGCCGCAGGGTAGGGGTCGTCCTAGTGGATCCCCAAGGAAGGATGTTGCCCGTAGCCAAGCGACTTCTCTTCACATGCTCACACAACGAGGCGGAGTACGAAGCTTGCATCATGGGATTGCAACTCGCACTGGAACTTTGAGTCACCCATCTGCGCGTATTCGGCAACGCCATGCTGGTAATCTCTCAAACCCTCAACAGGTGGAAAACCCGAGACCCCAAGCTCCAGCCATACCAAGAACTCGTACTACAATTAGCAAGCAACTTCCGGTTCGTCCATTTCCAACATGTCGACCGTAAGCATAACTCCTACGCGGACGCTCTGGCCGTCCTAGCATCATGGGTAGCGGTCAAGGAGGGTCGGAGCATAGCCACAGAAATCACAACTCTTCACCAACCGGCCTACAGCGAAAACATTTGCCGCCTCACAGAAGTACCTGAGCAGGCAAACGTTAGACCCTCAACGCTACATCCGACTAACTACCCCAGCAACTAGCAAACTGCCGACCAATGCAGAGAACTAGCCCCAGTCGACGAACCGAACAATGCAGACTCCACGTCCCCAGACAGCGGACTCGAAAACTCACAGCAAGAAAACCTCCCCTGGTATTCAGACATACAAACCTTCTTAGAGACCGGAGAGTTCCCATCAGAGGCTACCACCCAAGACAGACATACGTTGTCAAGACTGGCAGCCAGCTACGTCTTCAGCGGGGGACAGCTCTACAAAAGATCTCACAACCAAACTCTCCTCCAGTGCATAACCTCGCCCGAAGCACGTACGGTTATGTAGGAAATCTGTGAAGGTATTTGTGGATCCCACACGAACGGGATCCTCCTGGCGAAAAAGATCATGCTCCAAGGCTACTACTGGAGCACAATGGAGGCGGACTGCACCACGTACGTTCGTCGCTGTCACCAGTGCCAGGTACATGGGAACCTCATCCATGCGCCCCCCAAGGAATTATACAACATGGCTTCCCCTTGGCCATTCTCCATGTGGGCCTTGGATGTAGTAGGTGAGATTAAGCCGACGGCCACCAACGGACACCGATATATACTAGTGGCCATCGATTACTTCACCAGGTGGGTGGAGGCAGTATCCTACAAGACAATCACGGCAGCCGCCACCCAGAAGTTCTTGTGCAACAACATCATCACCCGGTATGGTGTACCCTTCGAGGTGGTGACCGACAACGGCACCAACTTTACAGCCAAGCAGGTCACGAGCTATCTCAAGCAGTGCCATATCTGCCATCTAAGGGTGTCCCCCTACAGGCCACAGATGAATAGAGCGGTCGAAGCAGCTAACAAGACACTGGTCCGAATTCTCCAGAAGATGGTCCGAACACAGTAAGATTGGCACGACCACCTTCCGTACGCACTCTGGGCCTATTGGACATCCCTGCAGACTGTCACCGGAGCAATGCCATACTCGCTGGTATACGGTTCCGAAGCAGTGTTGCCAGTGGAGGTAGAACTCTCGTCCCTTCGCATCCTCAAAGAAGCAGCAGACTCCGATGACCAGTGGTCAGAATCGCGCCTATTGTAGCTCAACCTACTAGAGGAGAAAATGTTGAAAGCCTTGGACCATGCCCAGACTTATCAGGGAAAGATGGCAAGGGCTTACAACAAAAAGGTTCATCCCCGACTCCTTACGTCTAGTAATCTGGTCCTTCGCTCCATCTTCCCAATAGGTTCAACGGGAAAATTCTCCCCAAACTGGCGTGGCCCGTACGTCATCACCAAAACCCTCAACGAAGGGGCTGCTTACCTTATTGATGAAGCCACCCAACAAGAGTTCGGCCTAGTCAATCTATCACAACTAAAGAAGTTCTACCCATAAGATGAACTTAATCGGGAATCAACCCGGCTGCCGCCCTCAGACAACCCAGCTGCCGACTTCTCGGACCAACCTGCCAGCAGACCGAGAGGCCAACTCCCCATGGCTGAACGTGACAAGCACGTCACGTACCCAAATGGGGCTCATCACAGCCACCACTTTCAGATAAGCCGACGACCGACGTCTCCGTTCGACTCTCCACTAGCTGACCGAGAGGTCAGGTCTGGACAGGTACGCTCCTTTCCTCGGTAAATTCACTTTTATGACGCACATGTCACACGACGCACACACGATGCACACATGATAAGCAGGTCCAACTCTCTAGTCATCCTGCCTCGTCCCTCTCAAAAAGGAAGAGGGCCGACAAAACTAGCCAAAACGTCATCCCACAAGTTCGTGTTTGTTCCGAGTCGCAACCCGTCGAAACATGCCTACGTCCCCTCAGTCCCAGAACCACAAAACGACCAACTTACCATTCATCAAAAGAAACACCAACAAGCCGGAAAATGACCCGGCCATCATCCACAGCCTGTTGCCCAATACTTACACGCTCCACCATCCAACCAGCCTACCACTGGCTGCCACCTCTAACTTGCCCGGCAGCCGCATCCATAGCCGGCGGTGAGAACAGTTTGTAGCAGCAAGCGACACATCCGACTCAAGAAGTGCTATCCGGACCTCTAGGATGAACTACCGACCCCAGGAGTGACACCAACTACGTCCAGATTTCTACATCAAGAATCTAAGCACCCATCTTGTTTAACTCCGATGGCACAAAGATGGAACAGGGTGAGTAATCCAGGTTCGTCCTTATCCCCATGGTCTTTGCTGATTCTAAGTGGTTACGAGATACTAACGGGAGATCACTTCTCCCCTCGAATGAGTATCCAACCCCCCTATTTTTTACCTAGCCCGAATGCCACGCGACAATGAGGGAGATCACAACCTTTGGCTCCCTCTAGGTAAGGTATTCACCCTTGGTACACCAGCCGCGACAACGTCAGGTTATTTTGCTTACCAACAGCACGTAGGGAGGGCTAATAACATTCTTTTATTCAGTTTTCTTATCTTCTATTTTGTAATAGCAAAGAACAAAAAGAAAAAAGAGAAGAAGAAAAGTTAGTGGCTGGAATCCTTCTTCAATAGAAAAGAAGAGAGAAAGGAGAAAGAAAAAAACAAAACAAAAAGAGAAAGGAAAAAGAAAAGAAAAAAAGAGAAAAAAAAAAGAGAGAAAAAGAAAAAAAAAAGAAAAGAAGGAAAAGTTACTTGTTGCTGGGTCCTGAAAACATATGGACTCCTGTGTAAGGGAAGAGTAGATCTTAGGATTCCACCATCTATTGGCAGTCCAATGCCTGGCTTTGTCGCGATTGACCAAGTATCCCCTTCTTTTAGGGCTTGGCAACCCATCAAAGTCTGCCAATACAACCAGGTGCCGGAACCCATTTGCCGACACCCACTTCTCCCTTTTTCTCTTATCCTAGGGCTTGACATCCTAGCTAAGTCGTCAACATTGGGCTTGGCATCCCGCTGAAAGTTGCTTCCACCCTCGGGTTCCGATGCCCACGTTTCCGAAACCCACATGATTCTATCTGTCATCTTTACAACCCCAGAGCGAACTTGTGAGGAAGAATCAGCATCACTATGGGCAGAAGGACAGCTCTCGGATCTCTCCCCTCGACCCATCTTTGTCACCTAAGGGTCACTTCCGCTGGACAAGGGAACCACATTTCCAAAGTCACATGCGTGAATGTCCAGCAATTGTCTTTTGACGTGAGGTGAGACACCTTTCATTCCCCTGTAGGTCCAGATAGCACGATTGGGTCGAAACAGCTACCTTGCACAGACCCCACCTCGGGCAACCACCTGGAAGCCCCTCTGTGAAATCAACAAAACAAAGCACAGGAAAGAGAGCCACCAGAGAGTGTCCCAACTTCCTCACACAACTCACTACAGATATTCACGAATGAGAGGAGGCAACAACACTCCCTCCTCACCTTTGGAAACTAATATACAAACGAGTGTGCAGGTAAACAAGTTAGTCGAACAATTCAGCTAATTGCCACTTAAGAGATACGGCCACCCGAACCAAAACCCGCATGAGACGAGATGTCACGCGGAAAAAGAAGGGGGCTGCCGGGTAAATCAGCCGGCCACCACCACCAATACCCAGGGATGGTCGACTCCTCGACACAACCCACACCAGGATATTGACTATTCCATGCAGGAACGAGGAAAACTCGCCAACGCGCGTCGCCCAGCTCAGACGGCTAGACGCCCAGACCACAACCCGCACGAGATGAGATGTCACGCGGAGAAAGAAAGAGGCTGCCGGGTAAAACAGCTGGCCACCGCCACCGATGCCCAGGTACGATCAACTCCCCAACACTAACCACTCCTCGCAAGAACGAACAAGGCCCCCATGCCTCGCCGAACTTGGAAAACTTAGCGCCACGACAAGGATCAGCGCTAGACGAAATGTTACGCAGGAGAAAGAAGAGCCGCCGGTATTCCGGTAAGAAAACCCGATTGCCAGTTCCTTGAAAACCATACTTAGACGTATGGATCGGGGAACTAGCCGGCCCACCACCGGCAATCCGGTAAGAAAACTTGGTTGCCGGCTCCCCAAAAAACCATACTTAGATGTGTGGATCGGGCGGCTAGCTAGCCCGCTGTCGACAATCCGGTAAGAAAACCCAATTGCCGGTTCCCTGAAAACCATACTTAGACGTATGGATCGGGGAACTAGCCGGCCCGCCGCCGGTAATCCGGTAAGAAAACCCGGTTGCCAGCTCCCCAAAAAACCATGCTTAGACGTATGGATCGAGTGGCTAGCCAGCCCACCGCCGGCAATCCAGTAAGAAAACTCGGTCGCCGGTTCCCCGAAAACCATACTTATACGTGTGGATGCGCCCGCCACCGGCAATCTGGTAAGAAAACTCGATTGCCGGTTCCTCAAAAACCATACTTAGACGTATGGATCGGGTATCTAGCCGGCCCACCGCTGGCAATCCGGTAAGAAAACCCGATTGTCGACTCCCCAAAAAACCATACTTAGACGTATGGATCGGGGAACTAGCCGGCCCGCCACTAGCAATCCGGTAAGAAATCCCAGTTGCCAGTTCCCCGAAAACCATACTTAGACATATGGATCTGGTAACTAGCCGGCCCGCCGCCGGCAATCCGGTAAGAAAACCTGATTGCCAGCTCCACGAAAACCATACTTAAACGTACGGATCAAGTGGCTAGCCGGCCCGCCGCCGACGATCCGATAAGAAAAACCCAGTCGCTAGCTCCCCCAAACCCCCAACATGGCACGAACATTGTCTCCATATCGACACCCCACGGCTCACCCATCAGTCTGCACAAGTTCTCGAGGAAACAGTTATATGAAAAGTTTTTTTAAAATGCATTGGATATTATTTTGAATGGGGAGTACAAACAGACACACGAGACTATTCCTCGTCTAAAGACCCCTGGGACTCGAGCCTCCGGGACTCGTACCTCTGGGGGTCGAATCTCTGATGCTCCCACCTTTGCTGATCCCGGGCCCGCTCCTGGCGCTTTATCTGCTCCACCAGGTGGATCAACCGATCCTCACAGCTCAATAACCGGATGAGGACTTCGTCTCGAGCCTGGAGATGATCCAGCGCCGCGCGCAAGTCCTTGGCAAAATCCGAGTCCAAAGAAGTTCCGTCGGTAGATCGAGAAGCAGAAGTAGTGGGCTAGAGCCTGGTTGACTACCCGCCGAACGACGAGCTGGTCCACTTTGAGGCAAGCCTCTCGTACCGTCCCAGGTCGACCGAGGTAATGGGCCACGTCTGGAGCGGGACTCTCGGCCGGTCCCTGATGGAGATCCGGAGGATGTGGGCCAGTTCCACCATCGCCTCCCCGAAGAGCAACTAGCTGGGAGGTCGCCGGCCCGAGATGATCATGTCGCGCATTTGGCACCGAAACGCTGCCACCCAGTTCACCTGCCAACCCGTTACCACTACGAAATTCGAGAGGATCGTGTTGTTGAGAACAAAGGAGACGAGGTGAGCAACAGGGTTCAGGTCTCTGGCCTTGACGACCCGTTGATGAGAATCAGCTTCCACAGCAATTGCCGCGTTGATGTCGCCGATGCTCCAAGGAAGGCTTGATAGGGAGGAGAAGATGTCCAGGCCAGTAAAGCGGAGGCCCAACACCTCGAACAGGAGTCCGTCGGAGAATTCCACCGACCCTGACTGAAGGCCCAGAACGAGTTGTGACTCCACCTCTGACAGGTTGGAGTACATCTCGGCCACCAAGCCGGGGACGGTCTCGACTCGACGGAAGTCCCAGATGAAAGGAAGCAAGCCCTGCCTAGCAAACAGCTGCTCCACCTCTGGCAGCCGGTCGAAGTTGGCCGGCCTGCCATATAAAACCGTCTTTATGGCCAAGCGGCCGTCAACGGGGGACGCCAACTCCTGGTCAGTTTCGGGGGAGCCACGCCATCGGTCGCCGCCTCCTCGGCATCGGTCAAAGTCCGATACCAAGGGAGCGCCAGCCGGACCGACTCCACGTCCAACGCAGCATCATCGAAGATCTCGAACGGCCCCAATGGAGTCTCGGCAAGGCGCTGTTGCCGGCCCACCGTCATCTTACGACGCATCTGGTGCCGTGAACTTTGGGGAGGGGCCTCCGCCGACGCCTTGCCTTCCACTCTGCCCGCCGGTACCCGAGAGCTGGAGGCACTAGGGTCTCATCGCCATTCTTCCAACCACCATCAGGACATGGCCTCGGCCGTAGACGCGTCGCAATCGTGGTCAGCAAGTTCGAAGAAGACGGACAAATGGGCCGACTCGGCCCAGTTAGGACACGCGAGTTGTTCCACCGGCAAGTCTCTCAGTGTGGGCAGTAAGAGATCGAGTCATTGCTGCACGGCCCCAAAAGCTGGTCGCCGGACATGCCCCGTGACATTCTTTGTGCGAGGCATGATGATGGGGAAAGAGTGAAATCGAGGCAAGAAAGATGGAAGAAAGTCAAGGAGAAGAGCTCAAGTGGAGAACGAGATCAGGAAGAGGAGATGAAGAAATTTTGAATCACTTCACCCCCCTACTTATAGGAAATTTGCTACCCGGATTCTGGCTAGCCGAGGCGGCAACCGATTCAAAAACTGGTTGCACAAAAATCGAGAAAGCTGAAACGATTCCTGACAACTTTGAAAAGGGTACGGTCATGGCACGGGAACTGATAAAGTTGCACGAAAATTGAAAAAGGTGAAACGAAAATCAAGAAAGCTACAGCAAGCACGTGAAACATTCACATCACCAACCAACTTCCGGCTAACCCGAGGCGGCAACTAGTTCAAAAATTGGTTGCACAAAAATCAAGAAAGATGAAATGATTCCTGACAACTTTGAAAAGGTACGGTCATGACACGGGAACTGATAAAGTTGCACGGAAACCAAAAAAGGTAAACAAAAATCAAGAAAGCTGCAGCAAGCACATGAAAGCATTCACATCCCCAGCCAGTGGCCGGCTCCCGCGAGGCGGCAACCGCGTAAACAGCCGGCCAGAAAGTAACATCACAAAAGTATGGTGTGACTATTCATTGCCTTGACAGTTTTCGGAAAAAAAGCATGTGAAGCTTTCACATCACAGCCTTCGGACACGGTATGCAAACGCTTTCCACCTCGTTACCCGGTCGTCGGCAACCACAATGTGGCTGCCGTGCAGCCAACCGGCTAACACTATGGGCATCTCTCAGTTAAGTGACCGAGAGTGTAAGTCCAACTCCATTTCATGACTAGTGATAAACGACTCACAAAGTATGAAGCCTCGCATGGCTTACCACTCACACATGGCGGGTCGTTCAACCCCAGAACGTCAGTTTCCTTCCACCAAGTTCATACAACCTCGCCTAGGGAGGGGCATTCTGTTGACCCCCATGCTTGAACAAAAGAGCCAAGGAAGCAGCGGGCTAGCCACCAGCAGGCCAATTCAAGGAACCGGTCGCCAACTCCCCACAACCCCCATTGACGCAAATGGGTGGGGGAAGTAGCCGGTTGGCCACCAACAGGCTGGTTCAAGGAACCGGTCACTAGCTCCCTCGAACCCCCATTGGCGCAAATGGGTGGGGGAAGCTAGCGGCTAGCCGCCGGCAAGCCGATTCAAGGAACCGACAGCCGGCTCCTCAAAAACCCATTTTGGCAAACATATTCCCCTTTCATAAGGTAGCCGGATAGAACTAATCGGCATCTGCCTGCCACGTAGTGGCTACCAGGTAACTACCAGAAAGGTAAGGCAAATCAATCAGGAAAATACGACGAGATTTAATCACTTAAATCTCACAATCAGTCAATTACGCGGTTCACATAATCAAACCGAGACATATGCCACCTTCCATCTATGGGTCCCTCCAAAGAAGGAAGGTGACCCCTTATAAAAGAAGGGCTAACCCCTCCCAAAAACCCAAGCTTCCACCTCTCGAAGAAACCATCGTACGGACGCGGGAGACGCTCGACACGATTTCGGAAAATACGACGAGATTTAATCACTTAAATCTCGCAATCAGTCAATTACGCGGTCCACGTAATCAAACCGAGACATATGCCACCTTCCATCTTCGGGTCCCTCCAAAGAAGGAAGGTGACCCCTTATAAAAGAAGGGCTAACCCCTCCCAAAAACCCAAGCTTCCACCTCTCGAAGAAACCATCGTACGGACGCGGGAGACGCTCGACACGATTTCGGAAAATACGACGAGATTTAATCACTTAAATCTCGCAATCAGTCAATTACGCGGTCCACGTAATCAAACCGAGACATATGCCACCTTCCATCTTCGGGTCCCTCCAAAGAAGGAAGGTGACCCCTTATAAAAGAAGGGCTAACCCCTCCCAAAAACCCAAGCTTCCACCTCTCGAAGAAACCATCGTACGGACGCGGGAGACGCTCGACACGATTTCGGAAAATACGACGAGATTTAATCACTTAAATCTCGCAATCAGTCAATTACGCGGTCCACGTAAT
>JAMKPZ010006109.1:0-16748 GCA_024699675.1 Amphibolis antarctica | reverse complement strand
AAGAATATCGACAATAAGAATTTTAGTGTACACGAAAATGAAGACAATATCATGTTAGTTAGATGAATTATTGAAAAATATAGATGTAATATTGAATTAAAATACTACTAAAAAAATAACTCTAATATAACCATTAGAAAACATTTTCCTTTGATATAAACATCTAAATGAGTAAAATTGAATTTTTTATATTATTTATAAATTTTTTCTTGTTGATTAATAAATTTTAATAAGATAAAATCCATATAATATTAGAATTAGTCTATCTTTATTATACACGAGATATTTGTAAAGTACTTCGACGAAAGACTTATAAATACAAAAATGTATTAGAAAAAATAATCTCACATTAAAATTAAGATCCTGGTATCACTTATAAGTTTTTTTATTAATTAATTTATTTTAGTAAGATAAAATTTATGATAATAAAATTATAAATTAAATAATAATAAAAAACAATTCATGAGAAATTAAAAAAATGATAAAGAATAATTTTAAATTTGACACAGGTTAAAAAGTAATAGAATTTAAAATTCTGATATTTATACATGTGATAAAAAATATTGGTTTAATTAATGTATCGATTATAAAATTCATAAATTATTAAAATAATCGTAAACAATATATTATTCATGTTTAGAATAGACTTTATTTGGAGATGATCAAAACACCATTTATAAAAATGGTATACCACTCGTTCGTGGAAGACTCGTTTGTGGAGCACGTGTACTTCCACCAATACAATATTAACTTTTAATGACGTAGGGTGTATTTACGAGTAATATTTTTTAATTTTGTTATTTCGTTTTCATCCTTTATTGTATAGTCATCTTTTTACACTTGTACCGTTAACATTCATTTTATTTATCACTTATACATCATCATTTTTCTTTTTATCCATCATCACTTATCGGGTGATTTTTAATTATTTAAACATTTAGGGCATTTAGGATTAAGTTGTATTTTTCGTGTTTGTATTATTTTTCGTGTTTAGTATTTTTTTATAATTTTTTATTGATACCTTAGTTATAATTTTTGAAACTTTAAAATTAAAGTTACAAATTTTAAAAGACCTCATTATAATTATAGATTTATATATTGTAGATTTTTTTTAAATATAAATAAAAAATAACTTAAATCTAGACATCTATAGAATTAATTTATTTTTTCAACGAACGGAGAGAAAATGAATTCAATGCATAAGTATTTATGCACCTATTAAATTTGACAAAATTAGAAATTCTCGTTGTCAAATCGAAGCAGACAAAGAAGGTCAAGTTAATTGAATTTTAGATGATTCAAACTCTATAAGCGCATATTTCATTTCTGTAATAAACTAAATATTGAATAGTATCGATAGAAATAAATTAAATTTAATTCTTTCAATCAAATAAATAATATATGAGTATTAAATTTATTTTAATTTAATTTTTATAAATTTTATAAACACAAATAAGACCAAAATACCATTACAAAATTAACACCTAACCTAAATCTATCTATTTATTTATTCCACAACTTCAACGTTCTACAATTTTTAAATACTTAAAAACTGATAAACAAAAGGTCCTATTATTTGTGTAGGTGGGAAAGCGCGGCAGAGTACAAAATGACGTGAAAGGGACGCAACTTTTTCCATTCAAATTTTTTATTAAAAAATTAATTAAAAATTTCTTTATCGTCTAGATACGTGATGCCGCGTGACTCTTTTTTTCTAACTTTCAAAAAAAAACTTTTTATAATTCGTTTAACTCTTTTTCTACCATTTTTTCTCCTTCCTGGCTCTTTTCTATCAATTTTTTTATAATAACAATATTCATTCAAATGCCAAAAAAGAAAAAGAAAAAAGAGAGGCCTTTACTTCAACGGTACCATCAAGGCATCAACTTGGGCACCTCTCATTAATGGTAAGCCTATTCAGTGAATTCACACTCGTTATTTTAAGATCTCAGCGATGATAACGCCGAAAGTGGAGGTGGAACTTGTTCTGGTCTCGTTTCGTTTAAAGATCAGATTTGTAAAAAATATTATTACATAAAATATATATTTTAATAAATAATATAATAAAAATAATTTTTTACTATAATTATTAGAAGAAAAAATAAAATAAAAATTTCTCACTTTAAAAATTATACTAATCTATAAAAACGTAAACTTTTGACTTACCTAATATATAAGTTTTTAAAAAATAAATCTACTTGTTTATTTCAACTCTATCTTTGTTTAACATATAAGTTTTCACGTGAACTTTTAATATTATTATTATCATATAAATTTTAGTATATAAATTTTTACTATCTAATTATTATACAATTTTAACTGTATTTATTTTATAACTCAAATTTCAACTCTATTTAAACCGATTTTTTTATTCCATAGATAGATGTCTGGCATGCCACATTTGATCGTTGAAAGATTGCCAATATAATAGAACAGAAAGGTGATACCTAATAACAAATTATAATAGTTTAATCGGACGAAGAATATAAAAAAAAGACTTCATTTGATGAAAAGACTATTCCATTCCACAGAGCCAAACTCTTGAAATCTCATAAATAAATTTTTCCATCACAATTTATTATATAATTTTAATTCATTTATTTACTACCTTCAACTTTAATTTTTCATAATTATTAAAATTATAACACCTCATTGCCAAAATTTCCCATTCCACCAGATCGAATCTGATGCAATGATTCAGGGAAATATTTGGAGAAGGAAATGCCCACACATATATGCATGACGAACCTATCATTTATCTAACATTTGAGTGTCCAAAGTTGTGCTTATTTCAACTTTAAAGTACAACTATTAATTTGATTATTTGCTAAGCTTGGCTACTTATTCGACATCTTTGAATAGATTGATATTTATTTGTATACCTACTTCAAATTCTTTTAGATTATACATCAACCACATGCCGTAAATACCATTCTATTTACAATTCCCTTTCTTTTATTAAGTAGGCAATACATGTGAACCCAATGTATTTCTCTTGAGACCTCGTTTGAAAATACTTTCCTTCTTGTAGAATAAACTTCATACAAAGAGTTTTCACATATCATCAAATCCAACAAGTTCCCACTACACAACTTACTATAAAACTTAAATCTATTTATTTTATTCCTCTCAACTCCAACTGTCCACAATTTTCGAAATTGAAATGACTCGTTATCAACTTAGTGTTTAGACAAAAAACATGATGTGAAGGTCTAAATTGCTAACTCTATCTCTAAGTTGTATCACTGCCTCTCTGTAAAATTATCATTTTTCTCTGTTCACCAAATCAAGTGTACTTATCATTGACATAAATAAGAATAAACATCAAGAATCTCTAACTTTTTTCTTCCACCATGATATGGAATTCTTTGATTTCCTACTCCAATTTGCTTCTAAATTCATCATCTCTAATGCTTTTGTCACGCTTCTTTGCCTTTCTATTCTTCAATAACTATCTCATCTGACTTTTGACAATAACTAGCCAAAAGATATCCCAATTGAGATATGAGGATCATTGCAATATTTGTCAGGATGGCACTAGTGAAGCGAAATCTTCCAAATAGTGCAAAACCAAGGATATTTGCCAAAACGTATTCATAAAAAAAAAACTTCTATTGCTACTTAACTTCATAATACTACAAAGCTTAACCTCTTACACAATTAAACAAATCTGCAATAGTACCAGTTATGTATAAGCGCCTTCTTTAAATCATCCCAACGCCTGATCAAGTTTCCGAATCTAAAACAAGACAAAAAAAAGAATGAGTTAAAAGTCCAATAAGTAAAATTTTAATCAATTGATAATAATAATAGGTTCAACAAAATAACGCAATACACTTTCACAAAGTAATATATCAATCAATTTGTATTAAAATATCAATCAATCAATTGTGTTAAAATATCAATCAATTTGTATTGCTACTTTTGAAGTATTATTTAAATATTAATATATATTAAAAGAATTTATATTTTAATTACACAAATTTTATTTACTTTTCAATTAATTCCTTCAAATACGTATTTTCTTCATTTTCTAAACCGTGCACAAATAACCTTAAAATTTTCTACATTTCATGTTTTTCCATTTCTATTTTCAATTGGATTTTTGAATTTTCCTTTCCTAAGTTCTTGTCATGCACATATAAGCCCTAAATATTTTAATTTAGAGAAACCACTTACTTATTTCTTTCCACATAGTATTCATATTAAGCATTCCTCTAAATGTTATCAATGGAAAATTCATGAGGCCAACTAAGATCTTTATTTCTGTCAACATCCTACTCATGGTCACTCATACTTAGTCTAATCTCCTTGACATTTTTAGTACAAGTAAGACCAATAATATAAGTTAAACATTATCTTTTTCATAATCAATCCAACTAAATCAATGTAATTCACATAGAAAACCATTAATATACATTAAAAAAAATTGAAACTTGTATCAAAAACTTCAAACACAACACAAATATCTTAGCTATGATTTAAGATGAAAGAAATAGACGTTGTAGATTTTACCACACTAAAATCAATTAACTAGTAGAAAAAAACTCGTAAGTGACATAAAAGTCTCAGTTCCACTCATCATTTTTGATGTAAAACTATTTTTCTCAACACATCTTTACACTTGTAAGTCTTATTAGAATACTTTGCATAACATCTATATATAATATGTATGGACTAACTCTGATACTATATAGATTTTACTTCATTAAAATCAATCGATTAGTGAGAAAAAACTCACAAATGATATAAGAATCTTAGTTTCACTTATCGTTTTCGATGTAGAACTATATTTTTAAATAAACGTGAAAAAGAGAATCTACCTTGAGAGAAAGCTGTATAAGTGAAATTAAGAAAAATAATACCTCTGGACTGTAAATTGAGGAATTTTTTTTATAGAAAAAAATCTAGGACCTAATTGAAATGTAGATAAGGAGAGACGAGAGAGGAGAAAATTACCTACAACTCCAACTGATGCATTTGCTACTGACAAGGTGAAAATGATCGACCACTAAAGATGTCAATTGTGCCAGCACGATACTATTCATGTCGGTCGACACGACCCACAAAGCCAACAGGTCGGTCTAGGCACGGCTTATTGACACGAAAAACACTATTTGTGTCGGTCAACGGCACGATATTGATCGACACAATTTTTTAATTAATTTATATTTCTTTAATATTTAAATAATTAAATTTTAAAAAAAATATTTATTTATTTAACAAATAACAACATTCAACAATCAACAATCAGCATTCAAGTATTCAACTATCAATATTTAAATTTAATTCAACAATCAACATAATAACATTCAACATTCAACAAGACAACTACTTAATAAATAAGACAACGATGCATATAATTAAATTAATTTTTTTATTTATTAATGAATTACATATTTTAGATTTACATTATTACAAATTTACAATTATATTTTAAAAAAATTTACAACAAAATTAAATTACATTTTTGAAAAAAATTACAAATTGAAAAATTACAATGTTTTAATTATGAAATGTTCAAATTTGAGAGTTACTCTATGAATTCTTTAACTTGATCTTGTTCACGGAGTCGAATAAGCTCTTAATCATTTACACACATTAATGTTTTTATTATATATTCTTTAAATCTACATCATCTTTGGTCATTAAACACGTTATCACTCATATTAAAAACATGTTCACAAGCTATTGAAGACACTGGAATTATTAATAAATATTTTGTCATTATTGATAAAATTGAAAAAATCATTGATTGTTGCCTCCACTAATCTAAAACATCAAATGTATTTAAGTTAAAATGTTGGATAAATAATAATGATTGGTGATTTGTTAAATTAAAAGTAATTAATTCTTGTCTAGATATAATAAGATTATAATTGTATGATGATGATAATGTTAAAATATTTTCATTAAATCTTGTATCTTGTAAAAATGCCTAAGAATCTAAAGATAGTTCAACATTTGATTCTAGTATTGTGGATATTGGTAGAGGAGAATGTTTTATTTTAAATTCATATCTTTATACGTATAAATCAAATATTTTATTTAATTCTTCTTCTATTGTATTAATATTTAATTCTAAATCTACACCTAAACCTATTTGTATTCTCCAAATTAATTTACTAACATTTCTTGTTTTACACCTAAGATCTAAACATGCATTTAAAATATATAATTGTAAAATTTCATTCCAATATTTTAAAATTTTTTGTTTCATTCTATTTACTATTGGTTGGAAAAATGGATAATCCTCATATTTATTAAAAACTCGTAAAATATCATATAAATGATGCAACACATAGACAGATGTAGAATAATAAATTTCTGATAATCTAAGAGTTGCATCATAAAAAAATTTAAAAAATTCAACAAAACATTTTACAATTTTAAAATCATTATCAATTAATTGTTTTGATAATTATAAAAATGATGACGATTATATATAGACATTATTGAAATTTTATATGATAATATACTTTTTAATATTAAATATAATGAATTCCACTTATGCTGAATATTTAAAGAGAATTTTTTGTACAGTACTTCAAAAGAATCACATGTTTCATCAAATTATTACTGCTGCTTTCCTGAACTAGTTATAAAACTTACAGCATCCCTAACATTTTCAATATAAATTTCAATTTCTTTTATACCTAATTGTACAATAATATTAATTATGTGACATATACATCTTTAGTGAAATAATTTAAAATCATTTGGCGGACTTAATCAACCCAACTCCCACATTTATAGAAAAATCTTGCTGCCCTGTCCTGCCCGTTGCACCTGTTGCGCCCCACCCCACTAGTTGTATGACCGCCGCCCGTTGTGCCCCCACCTCCCATCAGTTGCACCCCTACCTCTCACCCATTGCTGTCGTCCATCAACCGTTGCCTGCTGCCCGTTGCGTCGACCGTTGCACCGACCATTGTTCTCCTTCTTCTTCTTCTTCTTTTCTTCAGTTCTTCCCTTCTTCTTCTCCTTTTCTTCTTCTCTTCTTCTCCTCTTCTTCTCCTCTTCTTCCCCTCTTCTTCTTGGCCAAATCCTAGCTTGCCAACGACCTAACGCAGCAATGCTAGACTGCCGCTACCTACCGTCACCGTTGGACCGCCCCGCCTCCGCCACTACCTGCCACTATCGTCGGACCACCCTTGCTCTACCCCCTCCTTGCCCCCTCGCCCCCTCGCCCTAGGTCGCGCACACGTGTTGGTTTCATGTCGTGTCGGGCCAACATGAATTAGCTAAGGGCCGGCCTAGGCATGACCTACAACACGAATTTTTATTCATGTCGTACCATTGACCAACACGGCCCAATTGACATCTCTATCAACCACTCAACCAATCCAATTCTATTTAATACAAAAAAATCCCAATATTTGGTAATTCTAGATTTGATCTGTAACCCAAAATTGACTGACATAGGGGATTTTGGATAACAGACCCAGTTATGGAATTGACTAGCGAAAAAATCGATTTGATCAACAAAAAATCTTCAATCGGAATTGATCCTAAAAACTATGGTCACCACAATATGTTGATGATACTCCATTTTGGACTTATAGTGTTTGGCATGGAAAAACAATTAGTTCATTGGTATCACTTCCATTGCCGTTTCCTAGATCAAGATAGTGTATACATGGATGGTAAAGAAAACCTTTTATCATTTCTTTCATGGTGAGTTTGAAGCTCTTGAGATCATAGTACGGAACATAAATATGTTGTGGGCAAAGGAAACAATCGAATCTGAGCTACTGAACATATGCAATAATAAACATGATTTCAGTAATGTAGGAATTTCAGGAGAAGTAGGATCGCTTGAGAAAGCAGTAATAAATTGTGACTCACCTCATGTCAACCAGATATTGTTGGTCTCTGGCAAAAGAAGTCACGAACTGGTTGCCCAAATGAGGACCAAATACGACCAAACCATCCCGCAGCAATAGTCAGAACAATCCACATTCTTCATGTTTCAACACTAATGGTAATATGCAGCTCGTCAGGATTTTATCCTTCTGAACTCGAACCAGATCTCGTAGTGATTGAAGAGCAAACTATCATGTGTGCGCTTCCCAACAAGCTCCAGCCCCAATTTCCTCAACCTCCTTTCACACTCCTCACCTCCAAGCCTGGTGCAGAATTTGATGTTGTGCGAAACAAAGATCCTCCCCTTCCCGGGCTTCAGCCTCGGGACGACCCTCTCCATCCCAACCCAAGCAAGCTCATCCGGCATGTGCAACAGCACCGCGCTCCCAAATATCAGATCGTAAGACCCTTCCCCCGCGAATCGCCCACCGAAATCCATGTCCTCCCCTTTCACGATCATTGGGCGTTTCCCCAGGAGACCCTGGGACGGAACCTCGTACCGCAGCGCCGCCATTATGGACAGCTCGTCCCGTTCCAGGCAGTGGAAATGCGTCGCGTCGAGGTAGCGAATGAAATGTAGTCCAACCCGTAGGGTTCCGCAACCGATCTCCAGCACCAGATCGGAAGGGCGGAGGTTCACGGCGGTTGCGAGGAATTCGAACACGTCGCGTCCTCCCGCCCACGGCTCGCCGTAGTTGCTGTGGTGCTCCTCCACCAGAAGCTCCCCGGGGCAGGGCAAGGCCGTGTGGTTCCCTTCCGCATCCTCGTAGTGAGAAACGCCCTTAAACCTGCAACAGCATACTAAGAATAACAGCTTCCGATCGAACATGCGATCTCATCAGATAAATACGCTATGTTATCTCTCGTCTTCCTCCCTTTCTTTTTTCCTTTTTGGCATACCGTCTGAGATCGTCGAGCTGCTGAGCACGGGTGCGGGGGTTGATGCCCTTGCGGGCGGCGGCCCAGGCCTCGGGAGTGGAGGGAGGGTCGCCGAGTTCGTTGAGAGCGAGCTGGGACTCGAGCCAGGAGATGTCGGCGGCAGTGGTGGAGATCGACAAGGATTCGGTTGGCGTCGGGCAGCGGCAGGTGGAGAAAGGAAGGAAAGACGTGGAGAAGAGGAAGAGCGCGAGAAGGGTGGCGGAGGCGAAGACGAGGCAGAGGAGGAGGGCCGTGACCGTCACGCCTTTCGGCGGCGGGGACAGTGCCATTGCCCCGTCTCCTCCTCTCTTCGCGCGATTCAGATCTCCCGCTCCGATCGGCGTTCTTCTGCAACTGCTGTGATTGAGGCCCTGTTTATTCATAAGTTTTTTATTAATGTATTTCCGGTATTTAGGAAAAATGCTCTGAAGTTAGTTTTTCTGTTATATTTTAATTTTAAATTAAATTTAAATTATTTAATTTTTACCTTCATCTTCTTTTTCTCACCATTTTTATTATTTAAATAATATTTTTAAATTAGTATTTACAAAGTATTGTATTCGATGATTTTAACGATAACTTCTTCTTATTTATATTTATTAATCAAGAAATTTTGAATGTTTATATTAAAATTCTCTCAACAAAACACTACCCTCTTAAATCCTTCTTTCATTTTCTATTAAATCATTCCTTGATCTCCTTCTACCATATATATATATATATATACATACATACAAAGAGAGAAAAATAATTTAAAATTTGATACTACTATAAAAACAACTTTGGTGCTATTAGAGAATTAACTCTCTAAGTATTTTTATTTTTAACTATACATCATAATAATCTACAATAATATTTATTAAACAACTTTAACATTTTACACTAAAACTATATTTAAAAATAAGGTGTGATTAGATGAAGTGGGAGCTCATGCTTGATGCTTCCCACCACAACACGATTTCAATTTTATTTTTTCTAATTTTTGCAAAACAATCATGTTAAAGAAACGAACCTACAAAATCTACAAAAATTGTTAAAGGTTGAATTATTTTCATCATTTCATATTTTGGTGTTACAATAAAAAAATTATTACAATTACTATTAACATATCATGTTTGATAAAAATCCTACTAAATCTTGTTACCAAATACAACCTAAAAATCTATACCAAAATACTTATATAGTAAATTATATCATTTTAAAAAAATTATAAAATATTACATTACCTAATTCTACCTCTTACCCACAACGTCTACCAATTGATTCACGTTATTAAACCAGTTTAATGTCGTACATTTTTCGGTGCTGATATATCTCTTAACAATTAGATAAATTTGAATTTACATTTTAAAAAATAACATGATTTTTAATATAAGAAATTTTTTATCTATTTTTTCTTTAACAGCTATGGTAAAAATCTTTATTTTCATTATATCATTCGTTAAAATATATACTTTGTATATTAAAAACCTCGTAAACTTTATTTTCCAAACAAAGTTCAAAATTAATGAAGAATTTGTACTTTTAAAAAGCACGAAAAATAATAAAAAATAATGAAAACTCAAAAATCAAATTTGTCATTTTTTCATATTTTGGAAAGATACAAACTTCTTAAAACTTTACAAAAATTTAACAACAATGTATACCATCATGGCTATCAAACCATAAGACAAGATATAAGTCAGCTGATGAGTATTAAAGTCTCCAAAATTTGGAAGAAGGATCAACACAGAAATATCTCTTCACTAAACATTTTGTTCATGATCAATCCAACAACCGGAAGGTTTGATAGTAATATGAAGAGTTGTAGTAAGATCAGTCACCGGATCAAAAGAACCATCCATAGCTTGATCTACTTGTGAAGTTGAGTGTTCTAACCATGAGTTGGTCTGATTAAAAATTTCAAGAAATAGTGAAGATAGATTAGGAAAGGATTGACGAAAAATTAAGTTATTAACAAAGACCAGACATTAAATTGGCAGACTCCAACATCCGAGTCTCTCAGTGGGCTTCATCTTAGATTAGATGACCCCTCTTGATCCTTTTCAATCTTGTGGCATAACACATGATTTTGTTAACCAAATCTGGTTTTGATACCAAAAATTGTTACACTCCACCTATATAGATGGACAATAGGTAATTTATGAGCATTCATTTGCAAAATAAATAACGATATCCCTCCCTAAGGTCATGACGGCTAAAGCCAGGCCGTCCTTCCCAGGGCAGTCGTACATACCACACAGCTCATAGGAGACCATGTGACCACTAGTTATTTCACCGGTGCGTCCTCCTCGACACTCATCATGAATCACATACATCAACAACATAACAATAGTGGAGAACATATCTATGTAACAGAAATTACTGAAAAGTTCTAATGCATGCGGTCTATCATAGTTCCCAGCATACACAAGCAGATAGAGAGGAGTTTCTGTTTAGAACATAACAAAACAAGCAGTTACAAGTCGATGACAACCCATAGCATTCCTAACCAGCACAAAAAGGGATCAAGGAATGCTCAAAACAACAGGAGATCAGCCTAGACTTGAAAGGAAAACGCATATCCCAAAATCCAGCATGAAGTTCAACCTCCCATTAGTCCCACCGCTAAGGTCTTCCATTGGCGTCATGACTACCTTCAGCCACGAACTTAGGTTCTACGTGGGTATTTATTTAAACAAATAACAGTGAGTGACAACTCAGTAAGCTCTTAGTGACAAGAAGGAATTTAATATCTCAACTACATCGGCATGAAGGAAAGGATGTAGAGTGTGACATATTACATGCATTCATCGACTAAGTGGCAAAAAGTGCATAAGTGAACAAGAAGTTCGAACAGATTCATAAACTATTCCAAGCCCATGGATGCTGGCCTGACTCTCCTCCCTAAGGTTAACGGCCTTCACCTTCAGCTTGTGATCGGCGGGGACGCATCCTTCCCCCTTTCCATCGGCGGCCCAACCGTGAAGCCCCCTTCCCAGTCGACGACTGAGTGGAGAGAGAGACCATCCAGCCCAACCACGTCGCCCTCTCTTTCGGTCGACGCAGCCGACGAAGGATCCCTCTCCCTGGCTCACAGTGGCTCCCCCTCGGTGGCCGATCTCGTCAGGTGCCGGTTAACCAACAGAAAAAGAGAAAACATCCATGGCGCATTACCATTTCTGGTTTGATCCCTTGCCTCAAGACAATGCAGATCAAATTCTGACCTCAAGCCTCACGACATTGCAGGTCCTCCTCTATTTCCTTTCCACTTCCTATTTGCCTAATAAGGAATACTAGCAAGATCTAAGTATCAGCCAAGGGACTTACCGAACGATGCAGTAGCAGTGTAGCACGCCGACCGAACAGTCCTCCAGCGCAGACCTTCAGCGTCGGGGCCCTCCTCCGCTCCCCACCGGTGCCCGAGCTTGCTCCAGCTACCGTGCGTGGGTGTGTCCTCCTTCGAGTGGCCCACTCCCACACTTTAATAGTGTTGTCTGTCATAACCAGGAAGGAGTTCTTTTGCTAAAAACTCCACTCTCGTTACATTTGTTAACGAGATATAGTATGATTTTGTGTGAGATTTTTTATATTTTTTTTTATATTTTGACGACGAATGATAAATTAAATATGTTTGTAAGTTTTAATTTAATTATTTTCAAATTTATTCCTTACCTACGTTAACTAATTAATTCTATAATTTACTTGAAAAATTGATGACAAATTAAAGCTTAGGAATATTTCAAAATGATTGGGTGAGAGTCGGTAGTTAAGGAATCCAACAATCGGGGAATCTAAGAGAGCCAACAATCGAGTAAAATATTAATTTTAATATTATTTTTAATAACATTTTAAAAAAAATATCAGAAAATGATCGTCAAGGGAAGAGCTAAGAAATCGATAGTCGAGAAACTGTTAGCCAAGAAACCGATAGCTAAGAAAATGTTATTTTTCTTTTTTTTCATTAAATAAAAATATTAATAGCATGCATATTATAAAAATATTATTATGACTTTATTATTTAACAATCGATTCAGATGGTACAATTGGCTTAGAAGTGTTAAATAAGGCTAAAATTGCATTCAAATTTTTAATGTCAATCGGTATTTTAAGTTCGCACGTGACGAAAAATTGGATTTTTAATGTAAAAGTCAAAAAAATTGAGAAATTGATGAACAGTATTCGAAGTTTTAACATGGGTACGTGATTTTTTAAGTCGGCACATGATTTTTATTGTGCACGTACTATGAATAGTATTCGACGTTTTAGCATTAAAAGTCTGAATATATTGGGAAGTTAGCTTTAAAAGCCTAAAAAGTCTGAACAATATATTTTGTTAAATATATTTGTTAAATATTATTATACAAAATAGAAGTATACAATAAAAAATAAAGATATACAGTAATAATCTCAATATGCAAACGCGTTACTCAATAAAAATTCTAAAAATTTAAATAAAATAAGATTTTTAAGATTTTTAAATACGTGATTTAATATATTAAGATGACTTAATATTTTACTTTTTTATGACTTAATATTTTATCAACATCCTTATTAAGATAAATTAATATTTTACTCTATTTTACTTAAATTTGACTTAATATTTTACTTATTTTATGACTTAATATTTAATCAACATCCTTTTTAAGATAAATTAATATCTAAACAATAAAGGAATAACTTAATAAATTAAATCACGTATTTGAAAATCTTAAATACCTTATATTACTTAAATTTATGACTTAACATTTCATCAACATCATTCTTAATCAATATCAATTAATTAAAAATCCAAAACCACCTACATTAATTGATGTTAGTTCTATAAATCTCATTCTTATATGCATAGACGTTTCGTAAATCAATATTTTATATGCACGAAAAAAAAAGACCGGCAATAATTTCGTTTTCATAAAAGAGGATTTACGGAACTTTCGTTTGTAAAAGTTACGTGATATTGACTTATAAAGGTTAATATATTATAAAAAATATTGAAAAGATATTTATTGACATGTGAAGTTGTGTATTGCAATTTTAAATAAATTAACTCTTTAATCTAAATATTTTTCAAATTTTTATGTGTATAGTTTAATATTTTTTAAAATTTTACTGTTGTTACTATATGGCATCGCTGTATCATTACAGTCGTAATTCTACGTTGAGCCCTATAGTTATTGTTGTTTAACATTTATTTAACATTTATTTACATTTTTTGAATCATTTAACATTTATTTCAATCCGTACAAATTTTAAAAATAAATTACCTTATGAATTCCCTCTAGACAGAATATTCATTGATTCTAAAAAAATGTTATTTTTCTTTTTTTATTAAATGACAATATTAATAACATGCATATTATAAAAATATTATTATGACTTTATTATTTGTTGAGTATTATGTTTTAATCAACATCCTTATTAAGATGCCTCAGGGGCCAGCCAGATGCCTCAAGGGCCGGCCAGTTCGTCTAGTTCACCACCCGACTGTCGATCTCTCAGCCAGTTACTGCATGTCTGGTCGGACCTACAGCTGCTCCGCTCCTCTACTAAGGACTAGCCGTAACACTACGACCATTAGTCTATGGCCAGCCGTAATACAACGATCTTTAGTCTACGGCTAATCCACGCCCATAACTTTACAGACGTCTATAGCGTAAGCATACGGCCCTTCGTCTAGTAGCACCAGCAGCTGCCCTTTTGATCCTGCAGTCGATCGAACGCACCTGTCCACCTGGTCATCTGGTCGCTTCACGACCTCTGCCTCTCCACAACATCCTATCCAGCCACCTATGCCGGTTGCCGCCTCCCATTAGCAGGTTGCCGCCTACATCCATCGATTTTCCGCCTGATGCTCCATCCAATCAGACTCCACACAAACCCCAACAATCTTTACATCTTTTTTAATCAATATTAATTAATTAAAAATCAAAACCACCCACATTAATTGACGGAAGTTCCGTAAATATCTTCTTTATGAGATTTAGATTGACTTATAAAGGCTAATATATTATAAAAAAATTGAAAAGATACTTATTGACATGTGAAGTTGTGTATTGCAATTTTAAATAATTTAACTCTTTCATCTGAATATTTTCCAAATTTTTATGTCACTTAATATTTATTTAACATTTTTTGTTGTATTCAGACAATGGACTTTGTTCGTGGTCTAACGAATTAGCCAACAGACTTCATTTTCTACTTGTTTAGACAACGAAAGTCTGTTTCCGTATCGAACTAGTAGTAAGTGTATATTAAAACGAACCCTTCATTTTCAAATATTTTCAATAATCTTAAAGTGTTCAATACATAATTTTAAAAAATTAAATCACTTATTTTTCATATATTAAATACCTTATTTTACTAAAATAAGATACTTAATATTTATTCAGAATTGTTAAACAGATGTATCTAATATGATTACAAACATTACAAATGTGACAATCACAAACCTGATTACAAGTTTTACAACATGACTAAATTAACTAATACTTGTTACAAGTGTTACATACAATAGGAGAGTATGTTTTTTTAGAATATAACATAATCTCCTAAATGTGTCTGGCATCATTTGACATGTATCAAAACAAACTCTTCAATGTTCATTTAACATGTTCGACACCACTTCACCATCAGTGTATCTAACATTATGCATTGTAGTCTTTGATAGATACGCTAAATTAAGCTAATAGATTACTTGTGTTTCAAAACGAAGCATCAGCTGAATTGGATCACTAAGATCTAGGTCAAGAAAGTCCCCATAACTATCTAGAAACATAGAAAATTAGCAAAAATTTACAAACATTCATCACTAATGAAATAAAAGTGGTAGAGTAATTTAAGATAATCCTAGAAAAAAACTAATCTAAGACTATAAACAGCAATAAATATGGTCTATCTATCTTTAAAAAGCAACCAAATAGATGTAATCTACCTTAAATTTTTTTAATGTAACCAAATAGAAGTAAAATTACAAACATAATCAGATCTAGGTCATTGAAATAAAAGTATAAACATTCATCACTAATATCTGTAATACAAAATTACCAAAAACTTTAACTTTTACTTATGAAACAAATAAAATGAAAATAGTAAAGTAAAAATGATGTATTTACAATATTCACAATAAAAACCACAAGTAAATTTACAAAATTCACTGAAAAAATAAAATACCAATTTATTACTAGAAATTTACAATCTTTACTGAATTTTTTTTTTGAACATTTCTGAAAGCTAATCCCACAAGTTCAAATGCAAGTATTACTCTCTTTGAATGATCATAAAAGCAATGGAATGCTTACTCGTTTGGGTCTATGATGAGGGGCAGATTGGTTGGTTGAGCTTCCTACGACTTTCTCGGTTACAACGGCGAAGGGGTGCGGGAGACGATCATTACAGGAGTGACAGATCGAGGTGAGGGTATTTTCAAGGTGACCGGTGGCTGAGGTGGGGCTAAGGCAGTGTGGGTTGGGAGACGTGTTTATCAGGAAAAAGGGATAAGGGTGTTATCAAAATTTTACATTTAATTATTACAATAAAAGAAACTGCTACAATTACTATGCATTTATCTTATTTTACTTTAATTACCATACGCAACTAACTACGAACAGTAAAAATCTCACATCACCTCGTTAACAAATACAGCCTTAGTAACGCAATACTAAAAAAATATTTATGAATTCAACGACGCTACAGAAGTAATCCACAAACAAATGTTTAATAGATTCCTGTTCAGATTTACAAAATGAGCATATTTGATTTTCTTGTCAATCCTCTTCTTAGCCAAATTATACTTGATAAGAATTTTATCATCAATGAGCAACCAAAAAAAGATTTTAACCTTCGGAAGAGTCAAATTACACTTGGTAAGGATAATTTCATTAAAGTTTTGAATTTGAGATTACAAATTTTAGTGGTGGTCATTATGAGTTTGAATTTAAAATTTTTCATACTGAGATGAGAAATTGTTTATAAATATTTTTTAAAAA
>JAMKPZ010006108.1:0-24626 GCA_024699675.1 Amphibolis antarctica | reverse complement strand
CCACTTATATTATTAATGAAAGCTATATTTGGCAGTGAACATTTACCACTCTTCGATTATGTAATTCTTTGCTTGATATCGATCAAAAGCAATCATGATTTAAAGGTCGTATTTGTTGTATACGTGTAATGTTTACAAAGAACGTTCAGAATGTTTAGATAGAAATAAAAATGGAAATTCAGGAGTGTATAGAAAAGAAACAGACGTTCGTGTACATAATGGAATGTTTGAAATATATGTCAAGAGATGATGAATTTTCTGAAAAATTAATAAATTTTGAAAGAAAAGTACAGATGATTAAATTAAAGTTTGCATATGGAAATACGAATGTTAATAAAGTTGTAGTATAAATGTTAATATTTCGAAAATTTCTTTCCAGAAATAGTCCCTTTTCAGCCAATACTATAAGGATGATGTTGAGCCCCAAGTACCAGTGAAATTCAACAAATTGTAATCAATTCCTCGCATGTTAATCCGATGCCACCCTGCCAAACTAATTAGCCTTTGGTTGAGGATGAAGTTCCTGCTACACAATCCTCTCCCACCAAAGAAAGGGATGAGAATGTTGATTATTATTAACTTTATTTTAAACTTTCGTTACTTTAATTACTATGTAATTTTAATTTTATTTACTTTACTAGTTTCAATTTTAACTCTATTAAACTTTTAGGACTGATTTGAATTCTTCCCAAACAAGGTTTTAGAACAACATGATGACTTAGATCCGACAGACTACAATACAGATCAGGTTGCTTCAAAATCTTAGACGTATACCTGCAAAGGAAAGACCTAGGAAAAATCTTCTAAGGAGAGCTGAATCATTTTATAAGATTACTGCAGGTGTTGAAGAAGGGGGGAGTTTGAAAGTCCCCTGTAACTCTCGATGAATTATTATATTAATTGCACCTTTCCGTCCCAGTAAATAATCAATGGATGCAATATTTTGGAATTGTAAGGATTTGGTCAATAAACAAATCCAACATATCTCAAATCTCCCACGCTTACACATGACGCCAAGATTATCTTTACATTAATTAATTTGAACATCTCATGCAGGAACTGAAATGCAAAAAGGATGGTCGATTTTCTTGGTTGAGAGAATTGGGTATTACATACCAATAAGATTTGAGTTTTCAGGAAGGACTTACAGCTAGCTAGTAGCAGCAGATTAATTAATTAATACTCATTCTCAATGTTTCAGAATATGCTAGCTTGCCAAAACATTTCAATACGGAGGACACATATGTCATGATGGTATATGCTTCATGCAATGCAAAGACTGGAAGAGGGTTGTGGCAGCAGCTCCTTGATTAATTACTATATATGAAATTGGCCGTGAATGATGCACCTTGGATTATAGGAGATTTTAATGTGGTAATATAAGAAATATGTGGGAGCAATTAAAGGAATATGTTAGACTATCATCCAATATTCTTCTGCATGTATATAGTATGTGTTTTTTTACTTTTTGATGAGAGATGAGGTTCATGATCGGGTACTTTAATATTATATTGAAAATAATATTATATATTAATAAAATTTAATTAAGTAGTTGAAAAGATTTTCACTAAATTATAAATTTAATTTTCATCGATAAAATATCTAATGTAGAACTATCATTTAACAATTGTTAACATCAATTTCAGAAATACAGCTGATTTTAATGATGTCATTCATCACGTAGCAAGGACTGGAAGAACCACAACGTACATTTTGATGACGGACCAGCTCTCTTGGTGCAACAATCGAGGAGCTGGCAAACAGAAAACATGAAAGGCTGGATCGTATTCTGTTTAAGAACTCCATAATCATGCAGATGTTCCAATCTCGAGGTGTGTTATGATGTTAGAATCTTTTCTAACCATTGTCCAATTATTCTAAAACACAAGCATAATTAATTATGGGTGGGGACCATTCCCTTTGATCAGGTAAAATATGTGGTTCACGCATCTGGATTTCCTTGATGTAGTTCATAGAACATGGAACAGTGCTCTTTATTCGGATCCTCTTGCAAACTTCAGGGCTAAGTTGGGGATTTTGAAAACCTATATGTAGCAATGGAACAAACTTGTCTTTGGCAATATTATTTATGAGGAGGCTAGGAGAAATGTATTAAAGGGTAGCTAGCTTAGCTGAACTAGACGAGATCATTCAAGACAATTATCAACCTGAGTTATTTGCACAGATGGAGGACATTGAAATGAATTTTCTGATTAATGAACAACGTACGTAGAGATATTTTCAAAAGACAAGCAGCAAAAGTTAAGTGGCTCAAGGAAGGAGATCAGAACTCTAATTACTTCCATCGCATTGTGAACAGACGGATTAAATCTGATCATTTTGACTGTATGCTTGCTGGCCCAACTTTCAACCATTCCTTGTACAGATTGAAAATGCAAGGGACGAATTATTTCAAAGAACTTCTATTGACAGGGATCTCAACTACACAACAATAGTGACATTTTTGATAATATTCCAAATTTTAGTTAACATTGCGAAAAGTGTAGAGCTTTGCAGAGTTACCACTTATGATGAAACAAAAGTATAATATTTGCAATGCCTACAGGTAATTAAAGCTCCAAGGCTCGATGGCTTTAATTTTGAATTTTATCAGAGCACATCATTGATAGAGATCTAATGGCTGCTGTTCAGGCTATTTACCATGGTCCTGAATTCAACCAACACTGGCAAGCAACATTCGCTCTCCCTAATTCCAAAAAACTCCAGTCCGAAAACGTTTTAGGACTTTAGGCATATACGCTTATGCTCCACTGCTTATAAATGCATTTCAAAATTTCTATCCAACAGATTGGCTGCTATCCTTCCAAAGATCATTTCATCAACACAAAGGAGCTTTTATGGCAGGTAGAAGTATTGAAGTATTCTCCTTTTGCTACAAGATGGGGGGCAGAAGGATCAAAAGGGTTGGTAGAAGAATCGCAAGCTCACGCCAAAATTTTGCAGACAATCGAAACAAGACATCGCCTGTTTAAAACGTTGTCCTGCTACAAGGAAGGGAGTAAAAGGATCAAGCAGTCAAGCAAATAGATCTTGAAGTCACACAGCCGTTTTGTAAACTTCAGCAAAAGACGAGCAGGACGAGTGAAGGTCAAGTGGAAATGAGGTTTCCAAGAGGGAGAGGTCAGAAAGTGTGGAATGTGGAACAATTATATACTAAAAATGGAAACTTTTCCTTTCCGCAAATTCTAACACACAAACGCCATAAAATTACACTTTCCTTTTCACACTTTTCATTTCAAAAAATTTGGTACGCACAAACCCTCCTTGATAGTAAAAGAAAGGAGACAAGGGTATTATGTAACTAACTTCAAAAAATATTGTTCATTTTATTGTAATTTTATTAAAACACAAAGGACCAAGTATTTATAAAATGAAAACAATAGGTAATTGCCAAAATCTAAAATCCAATATCTTTACATGCAGATTCCAAGTCCACATCTCCGTACACTGCTATCTTTATTGGGAATATTCTTAGCAATTAGACTCTCAGCTTAATTACCACAGAACTTGTTTCTTAAGGATAAAAGTTGTTATTTCATGAAGCAGATTACTAGAACGCCCAATGCGGTAGATGACGGGCAAAATTAATCAAAATAAATCAGTTGGTATGTCATGGTTTTGCTTGGAGGAGAATGGAAGAATAAGGTGCCATATTGTATGTTGTGCCATTGAGTATTCTTCCTTGGGGCGTGAAATCTCTTGGGGATTCAAGGTTTGTGTCAACCTGCGATGAATAAAATGTTGCCAGGAAATCAGAATTTAATTATAGCAAGAATTCTTGGTTGTCAAATTGTTTAAAATAGCGCACGAAATAGAAATAATTATAAAAAATCAAACGGTGAGATGGTTTAAGAAATGTACTAACAAATAAATGGGTTTTGATCCGAAGAGAGCTAACGACAAGAGGGGGAACCTGGTTGTAAGTTTTTTAAACTGCTCTGTAATGCAGGGAGAGCACCGTGTGGACACCCATAATGAATCATCAGCGTCTAACGTAACGTGTGCATTATGGTTGCAATCCCAGGTGATGCTTACAAGTTTGCAAACAGAATAGGTGATATGAACTTAACTCACCTTTAGATTTTACAGGCATGCCCAAGGATGATTAGTAGCAAAATTCAGAGGTAAGCGAGTAATAAAGTAAATAATTCATATTTTTACTTGCATTAAACAGAAAGATCCAGACAAATCCACCTATTTGCATGCCTATGCTTGACTTTAGTGGATCAGCCTTGTATTGGGTGTATAAAAATATTTCTAGGCTTCTACATACCATACCTTCAAGACTGACTCCACTTTAAATTTATTTAAATGCACAGGGTACAACTCTTCCAAGGTTCGTTAACTGAACCCCACAAAGAGGTAGGTAAAAAAGAGGTATTGGAAAATCCAATTTTATTATATATATACATAATTGAACCCTAAAAACTAAAATTTAAATACATTGAAATTGTATAATTAAATTTAAAGTAAAATTATAATACCAAAACTATTTTAGGATTTTATGACCAAATATCAATCCAATACATAGTTTTCCTTTTGACTGACGGTATATAGTTATTATAAAGGGGAAAAAGAAACTTACCACCCGATACCACATCTTCTTACTTGGCGGTGATGGTAGTGACACATTGACAAAAGAATCATGGGCATTGAAACCCAAGTAGATATCTCCATGTTTTTTATCATGAAGCCTACAAAGAAAATATATTTCATTTTAAACTTCAAGATTTATAGCATCCATTTTTGTCATTGGACAAATGAATTCATTTAACAAAGCATCAAATATTTTGAGTATGGGGAAACTAGGATGAATCTTTATTTTTCCTTTTGGATCAGACTGTCAACCACAAGCCAATATAAAGTTCTTACGTAAATGCAAGGAATTTGCTCTCGTGGTTGTTCCAGTTGTCCTCATGCCAAGTGATGTCATCCTGGACAAACATTATATAATGGAAATCAATTATATGAAAAAATGATGGTTGACCAACACACTAATTCTATGTGGGGAAAAAACCAACACATAGTAAGTAATTCATCTTTACAGAATGAAAACAGCAAATTATTTTGTATCGTTTCATCCTCTGAAAATTAGGAATGACAACCAAGACAATATTTCTAAGGAATCCTTGCATAGATAATCTTGGAAATTGGACTATATGACAGCAGTTCAGTTCTCTTTGATTTTTCCATCTAATGTACACTATATTATTGAACAGATTCGCATGTACCACCGCATCATATAAATATATTTTCTGCATTTTATCCATGCCAGATGACCATTTTACATTGTTAGAATAAATAAATCATTGTATGGAGCATGATTACATTACTTTAGGTTATTTTTTGATATTGGTAATATTGTTCCTTCTAGGTTAATTTGATTAATTATAGGCCAAGTAATAATTCTCTAACATATAGCAGATTGTATTAATATATAGGAGGTAGTATTCTTTCTCAAGAAAATAAGATAATTTCAGTTTTAAACAACTGTAATAGTTATGTCAGTCAAGAACAACAGTTTTCATAGCTCCCCTTAAGAACCAAATTCTAATAAATATAAAGACTACCACCATTATCTGAAAACATAATTTAATTCTTAACTTTTGTCACCAACATATCTTAGTACATTGAATAATATCATGAAAAATATTTTTCTAAAAGCAAGGATTAGTGGAAGATTAATGTATCATCAACTACTAATAAGACTTTTCTTTATAAAGGTTATATTGAGAGAGTTATTATATAATGGACAATGTGGAACTATATTAATAAAGAACTCCAACACCTAAAGCTGAATTATTAAAGATGTTTAGCTTGCAACAAACTCAAACATAATTTAAAACAAAGAAATATATGAAATAACTTGCGACAAAAGTAAGCAAAGGCAGTAGATAACTTGCAAGAATGAACAAGGGCTAATTACTTTGCATGAAAAATAGGCACAAACACTGATTAGTTGATTTAGTCTACTACATGACTCAATCAACAACAATGCTTATGAAAATGCTTGAAAATTCTAAAAACTAACTAGAATGTTGACATCATTAAACTCAGCCAACAATCTGCATAACACTAAAAATTGATCAACTTGTTTCAGTTTTCATCAAATAAATAAGCTCCTACAAACATAAACATTGAAAAAGATGCAAACACAAGACTTTGCAACAAAACACATTACTTTTCCTGTAAATTTAATCTTGTCCATTTTCTATCATCTTTCTTCTTCTTAAAAATTGATTTTTTAACTTCTTCCATCAACAATTTTAAGGATTTTTTGCTTACACGTCATTAGAAAATATTAAAATAATGCATATGTTATTAAAAAATACATATTTATCTATATGCCCTCATATAAACTAAACATTTTTATAAATTCCATTATAATTAACATCTTTCATTTAATGTTGATGAAATTTCAACTTACAATCAATTGAGAGTGAATAGAGAGATTCATCATCATATAAGCCGAAATTTGTCCCTATTATACTCAATGTGGGAGTTTTCTAACACTTTCATTCACTTACCCATTGAAAGTAGTTAGCATCATTGAGTTTGACACCAACGGCAGTAAGTCTCTTCATTCACAAGTCCTTTAGAGGATCCATTGTGTCATGTAGAAAGACCGATGACAGAGAGGACATTAGGGATTGTACGCTGGGTCAAACAAGAAGCTAATGACTGAAGACAAGGAAGGAGAAGCCCTTACTATGCACAGAGGAAGAAGATTGGGAGAGAAAGGTGGGAAAAAGACACTGGCAACGTCAGATGAGATCAATCATCCCTAGTCTCTAATACCACGTTGATTAGGGTAAAACCACCATTAGGATCTTCCATTAGCAAACAACAATTTATAAATACAAAGTTATATGAATCCTATAAGACCTGACAACCTATTTACACACATTACAATATTTACAACACAATGAAATAAAGGGAATAAAAAAATTAAACGGAATAAGAGGTACGAATCACTCAATGAAGTTAACTGAGATGGTAAGGATGATAAGCATACTTTGCCAAGAAATTGTGAGTGCCTTAATATATGATGCTGCTTACGGAACTTTATCACCTCTGAAAAAAATCTAAATTGACTTTTCTTCTTTTCCTCCAGCTGTTTTTACACATGGGTCATTAGATTATATTATTTAAATAGCTCCAATATGTGAAAGAAGAAAGAGATTACCTGGTTCCACTGAAAATGATTCAGAGCAGTATCATGTCCATAACTGTTGTTGTTTCCAAAGCGTGTATGGGCATATTCATCTCCCATCAGCATCATAGGAGTTCCCTAATGTGCAAATAAGTGGAAAGATAAAGACGATCCATCAAAAAATCCAATATAATGTTTTTGAAAGGTCAAGTCTACGATACTTCAATTAGCATTTAGCTTATGTAAGAAACTTCCCTCTAATTTTCCCCAGGTGATTGAAAGAAGATTCCACCAAAGTGGAACGAAAAGAATAATCTCATCAAGGAGATAAGATGAATACAGGAATTAAAGAAAGATCAAGGAATAGAGCAAAAAACAACAGAGTAGAAGAAATATCATTACCATCTTCAAGAAAACACTCAAGAACAAGATTGATCAAGTAGCTTCTCAATGTATATGATCTAAGGTAGAGTCCAGCATAATGTCTTTTATAGTCCCCATAAAATACAGGCTGATAATCAACTCAACCAAAACTTCCCTGATAGCTTTTAAAGCAATAACCAAACAACTGAACTGCACGCAACCAGTAGATGACACAAGTTTTGATGGGAAAAAATTGATGTAGGTTTAAATGATGATTCCAACACGAATGCCCATGATTAATTTCAATCTGTGCATGATTTATTATATTGTGTGTAGTACCAAGTTACCAACAGTGATAAAAGGAAAAGCATAATACATTATCCTAAGATTGTGTAGGAAGTAAAAGTGAAAACTTTTTTGCCAATGATGAGTGGGCTGTCAGCAGATCATTGATATCCACCTACAACTACATGAAACACAATCTCTATCAGCATGAACCCATAATTGAGGTACCAATACATTGAAAACAATTTTGTGATAGCCACTTTTTATCACTATTATTAATGACCACTTTTAGTTGTGTTAGGAGATAAATCTCCAACTAAAAACCAGCCCAACTTCGTGTCCAAACAATATGTGAGGTCGCTTCCTAGATTGACCTAAATCAAACAAAAACAAAAGTTGACATGAAAAATAAATTACCTGGGAGACCATCAATGCCAAATAGAAGTTCTTCATTTGCCGTAAGCGCTGAGCATTGATTTTAGCATCTGTAGTTTCCCCTGGATACAAAAATAATAAAACTCAACAAATGAGACTGTTGGAATAGTCTCACATTAGTTAAAATAGGAACCACACTTGAGTTTATATAATGATGAACCTCTTCATTCATTGTCAATTGGTTTTAAATAAAATTTCAAGATGATATTAAAACCTAATTCGCACGCAACTACCCATAGATACTTATAGGCATATAAATAAAGTTGCAAATGAAGGGAAGAGTTGGAATAATTCTACATTGGTTAAATAAAATAAGGATTGAACTTGAGTTCATATGATGAAAGACTCTTTCACTCATTGTTAATTAATTTTGAGATAATATTTCAATATGATATAAAAGTAGGTTCACACATGTCTATTGATAGAAACATGAAAGCATATAAACAAAAAACCACAAGTGGGGATGAGTGTTGAAATAATCCAACACCAGTTAAAATAAGAACCGAACCTAGACTTATATGATGATAAATCCTTCTACTTATTTTCAATTGATTTTAAGCTGAAATCTCAACAAAGAATAATAAAAAATAATGGATGATAAATGTATGGATTTCTAGAGATTAACCTATTGTGAAGTACTTTAGAACCTAAATGATTATAAGCCTAAGAGTAGATATTATGCATTATAAATTCAATACTTACACATACATAGTTGTAGTATTTGAAGGCTTATCTACATCTAGGAATCCTGATAATTAATCAATAATTTTGATTCATACTGTTTATCACATTAACGAGGCATTGTCAAAATACATTACAGACCTACAAGCTCTTACCAGAGCAATGTTCCAATTATGAATTAAATACTTGACGGGAAAAATGTAAGAGTACAAAGTTACCCTCTTGACCACAATTCCAACTATAATTATCATTGCTTCCATCATTTCCACCTTCTCCATTGGATTCATTGTACTGCATAAAAAATATATTTGCAGCCAAACAAAGCAGATAAATTTGTTCTACTTCTGGTTGTAAAACTTGATGACCAAATAACCCAGTGTTCTAGTTTTACCTTATAATTGTATGAAACCAGATCATATAATGAAAAGCCATCATGTGCAATGACAAAATTGATACTATGAAATGGCTTCCGCTTGTTTACCTATTCAAGAAATCATCATAACTCAAATTAAATTCTGAATATAATTATGTCACTATATTAAAAAATTACACAATTTCAGCAGGGCACCATATTAAAATAAATTTTTGACCCATGACCAATGCATAAATTTATTTTTTAAAATGATATAGTTGCGAGCTTCCACATTATCATTACATCCACCACTTGCAAATTGTAACTATCATCTTCTTTCCCATTGATTTCAATTTTCCTTTACATCTCCTTTCCCATTGTAACTAAATTTCCTAATGATGTGTATTTGTTAATTTATCTATTTCTTGAATTTATTGACAAGAAACAAAGATTAAAACTGAAATCAAAAGATAATTTTTGTAATTCTGGTATATGCTTAGATATACATGTGAAGTTTAATTATTTAATTAATCTTTTGGTGTAGAATACATATGCAAATTAATCATATACTATATGTTTTAGATTATAAACAAGCCATATATATTATTGTCATGTCATATCCATTTCATACAAAAATACCAGGTATTGAGAATTTAAACTCTTTTACTCAAATTACTCATGCTGTTAGAACTTAAAAGTGGGCTTTTACTTGGAATTTAGGTTGCAGTTGGTTTGCAAGTAGTTCTCAATAGTTTTTTACTGGACTGATGAGTAATCCCTTTATATTTGTATTTAAATTTTGCATTAACATACACCATAAACAAGTAATCGCAAGTACATACAATGGTAGCATTATTAGCTTACATTAATAGTTAGCATTACTAATTTTTGTTATTAGTTCTTGTTGAAGTAAGTGTTTTATTATATTAGAGTTTAAGTATGTGTAGATTTAGTCTCATATTGGTTAAGTGTTACTTATATGTGTTACGTAGCTTTCATAAAAGAGGTATTATGTTTAGTTAATGAATCATTTTTTCTGTTTCTCCTATTCTTAACATGGTATCAAAGGATAGGTTTTGAGAATCTAAACTAGAGAGAAACCTTAAATAGGGAGCAGGGGCTACCCTCCTCCCAACCAACAACTTCTTTTTGTTCTCTTCTTTAGCCACAAACCCTAGTGGTACTTCGATTTCCTACACCCATGGGCAGGGCAACTCTCCTCCACTTGTCTGTGATGAGCGACTGCTAAATCCAAGACAAACAGGTGACTCTTGCGCTGTAAACAAGGCAACTCTTCCACCCTAAACGAGGCAACTCTTCCATGCCAAACGAGGTGACTCTTCCGCTCAAGGATCGAGTGACTACTCCACCCTGACAAGCCACTCTTTTGCTTCTTCACCTACTCACAAACAACTATCTGTCATGTAGCTCCTCTCCAAATGTCATCCTCCTGCTGTCTGCACCCAATAGGGTTGCTGAAAAAGGAGATGAACAGACAAACAAAGAAGAGGAAAAAAAGGTGTACATGCAATGAATGTACACAGAAAGAAAAAAAAACTATGCTAGATAATAATAACCATAATACAAAAGATATGGTAGGTGAGAAACAACCAGAAAAAGGTCAAACAAGCCTTCCACCCCCTTGCAGCAAGAGATAACCACTCCCAACCCTATGACAATAAGCTTGCCTTCTCTTTGTTAATAGGAAGTACTGGCGAATAAGGTGGGGTTGGGTGAGGAAAGCTCTTTGTTACATGTAAAAGAAGGATGAGGGAACATAAAGAGAGACCATGAGATTTTAAAAAAAAAAACAGGGAACAAGATGATGCATTCTCTCCATTGATCCGATTAGATGAATTATGAACTTAAGAGCACTGTTTCCATTATATTTTCTGAGTACAATATATGTTAAAGCTATCCATCCAAGAACTTCTGTAAGTTTTTTCCAGTTTTCATTATTCCCTTGAAAATTCTGTGGAACCCATTTTCTAGTTTCAGTGTTTTCTAACTGCAAATCTCGTGTGTTTAAGCAATGGTCAAGATTCAAGGATTTTAGTTTTGCACAATGTTATCATATACATGAGGGTCTCTCTCTCTCTCTCATATTTTCATTTTTAGGATCTTTTAAAACTTCACCATGGGGATTCCCAACAACACTTAAGTCATAACAAGAAAGGTCTTTGAAGCCTGCTTGTAAAAAATCATTGATATTTTTGAAATACTGAGATTTCATTTACCTGGACTCAAGCAATGGAATTACATTACACGCATAAAGTGACCTCTTTGAGTATTAAAATCATTGAAAAACATTCAATTATGGTATTTCAGTTTCCAAGAAAGGTGGAAGCAGAACTTGAAGGCACTCAAACACCCAGATAATCAATCATAAAAAGCTTTGTCAGTTGGCAAAGAATGGCTGCAAAACAACCCATGCACATGTAGTGAAAGAAGATATTCTGAGAAAGAATGCTGGTGATGACTACAGATTGCAGTAAATGATACGAGAAATCCGAGAATAATAAAGATGAGTTAAGAGTAAGACCTGATAGAGATCAGAAGATCCAGAAATCCGAGTGGCAAAATCCCCTTTCATTCCACAATCACCCTATAAATATAAGCAACATAAAAAAAGTCAACAAAATTATCAAAGTCAAAACAATAATAAAATTTCATGACGAATCAAAAAATAACAGTTTAAATTTATTTTGATACGGATAAAGTTTCTTTCTATAAAGTTTACAGTCTTTTTATAACAACAGAAACCAAGTTTTATGAACATTCCTTGCCAATACTTGGCTAGGATTCATTCATCAAATTTCACTGTTAGTGTATAATTCCTACAGTTACATCTTCCCATTTCAAATGTTCATAGTTCAAGCAAAGTTGATGATTTGAACCAAGTCGTTCTTTATTGATTTTGGATATTACTGATTAAATACTATTATGAAGGGAAGACAAGAGAGAAGAGATGAACTGAACCAACATTTGGTTCAAAACTTTCATTTATACCCATATAAATTTAACAACATGATTATCTAAGATTAATAGTAGAAAAGATGAAGAGAATATGGGAGAGAGAAAAAACAGAACTGGAGAAGAACATAAGAGAGAGAGAAAAAGAGAGATAAGGAACCAATGTCAAAAAGACAGCAACAGTTACGTAGAATATTTTGTGTATTTTTCTTGTGTCATCAGTTATTAATTTTATTGCATAAACATCCTGATTGTTGATTAAGCCCCTTGATGGTGCTGGCTAATAGTAAAGTACAGACCAATTCTCATTTGATAAATATCGGAATCATCCCAAATTCCCAATAGATGAAGCAAAAGAAACAAACTAATAGCATTGGAATTATCACCTTTACAAATTTTCTAACATCATCACGATATTTTCCATTCCATTCAGCCCATCTGAAAGTGAAGGCAAGAAAAACCAGTTGCAGAAATATTTCTTCAAAAAAACCATGCATAAAAGCTTCAAAACACTTATATAGAGATTTTCTTATTTATGTTTATTTTTAGCTATGATGGACTGCTTAAGGTGTATGATAACTGTACAAGCTTCAATTTCAATGCACCATGGTAATCAAACCATCATCTTCATTGTCCATAATCTTTTTCATGAGAGGACCAAGCTGGTACCATCTCCGAGAGACCATAGTCCAAGCCAGGAAGATCTCTCTGAAATCCTCTACTCTTCCTTTTGTGTGGGGAATGGTGATTCATTGGAAGCTCCAGAAGCTAATTCCTTAGCTTGAGTTGACAGAACAAGTTGGATTTGCAGGGAAAAGGTTGACAGGTGAGAACCCAAATCCATCAATGATTTTTTATTTCATTCCAATGCATGTATTTATAGGACATGAAGGAGGAAATGGATTTGGCTTATAGGGGGGACTAGATGCCACATCAGGAGCTGCTCTAGCACCCCATTCACGTTACAAAAATGGTGGACAGTAACATCATCGATTCATCATTTTCCCACTTGAACGGAAAGAATAGTCATTTATTTGGGTTGGGTAAGTATGACCCGTTACACTTTATTTACATCACAAATGTACTAAGGTAACACTATCATTATGTGGGAAATTTGGTGATTAAGTAATAACCAAATCTTATACTTCATCTAAGAAGCTAACTGATACCTTTACCACAGGATCAAAGGCAAATGTTAAGTCATTATGTAACAAGTAAATATGTTAGATATGTACAGACAGGTGGGGTCTTCCTGCTCCTTATACAATATATGTACATATGCTCACCCATTAGGGTTACGGTCAAGTGGTTGTAAAGAAGAAAGGGAAGAAAGGAAAAAAAAAGAAAGAAAAAGTAAAAAAGGAAAAAGAAAAAAAAGGTGCAAGGGGGAAGCAGGAGAGAGAGAATGAAGCACGTGTGAAAAAAGGGGGTAGAGAAGAATTGAGGTGGAAAAAAATCTAAAAAAAAAAAGTGGAAGTGAAACACTTGAAAAAATAACAAAAAAAATCTGAGGGTAGTTTATATCTACCCATGTTATTGTCTTCCCATGGTTAGAAGTTTACTATTATTGCCTTTTACTGCTACTACTACCACTACAATTGATTTTCTATCTCAGATTGTATTATTCAATGATTCTTCTACTTTCCCTATATGATTAGAAGTTTACTATTGTTGCTTGTTGTGTTTCTCCTATTTCCAATTAGGTTTTGTTTGTGTTATTATTAAGTCTGTTGTGCAAATTGAATACTTCAGCTTGAAGGGGAGTGTGAAAATAAATATTATGTGTATAGTGTGGATTTAGTACCTCATGAGTTAAGTTATTGTATTTGTTTTGTCACTATTTAAATAGAATTATGTTTTGTTAATGACATTTAACTTTCACCTATTTCTCTTGTATTCTCATAATACACAATTCATATTTCCTAAGAATCCTAACACTATGTTTTACCAAATTTCTACCCATGCTTTCACCAATGTTTTACAATATTTCCTATTTTAATCAGACTATTGTTCAACAAAAAAATCAACATTGTGAACTTTGATTATAAGCCACAGCTCACAAAATCTAGAGACTCTAGTGGCTGTCTACAACAAGCCAACAATTGCATAAACTTTTTTACCAATCTTTTTCCATAGAGCACAAGTACAACTTTGTCATACAGACCACCTAAATGTCAAGCACTACTTGAAAAGAAGAAATATTCGCATCTGCAACCATTGGCATCTAAATATAATGAATTCACAGTGTTGAAATATTGAAGTCTCAGATAGTTTTAATGAAAAAGTCCTTGAGATCAGTATCAATTAAGTGAAAGTTTTGTAACTCTATGAAACATTATTAGAAATTGTAATACCAGAATTTTGCATATTGACTCTGGATCCACTTATGTGACATATCATTATGTAAATTACATCTTGGACAAAAAAGTAAACTAAAAATAAGAAGAAAAAATCATGATATACAATTTGAACTGTCCCTGCAGCTTTAGTCCTATAAATAAGAAACTAGTTTTCTTGGCACAAACCAAAGAAACTATGATATCGAATGACATACCTTCTTGATAAGCATTTATTTGGCTTTCTTCTTTATTAATGAATTGATTGCTTACCACTCAAAAACTACAATACCAAATGGCCAACTGACACTTTAACAAAAGTGTCACCAATGACATTGAATATTCGTCAACTACTCGTACTCATTGCCATTTCCATTACCATATGTATAAGAAACATTTTTTAAGGTACCTGATTCATGATTAATACCCTCAAAGTTTCAGAGAAATGAATTTAATCGGTGGATGAACAATTGATCCATTAAACACACATGACCAATATCAAATATATTCCAAAAAATTACAAGTGCGTACTCTATCAGGGAACTCTTTTTTAACAGTCTTTCAGAAAATGACATGGCCTGAACTAAATATTATTAAATGAAAAACCATGATAAAATAATATAAATTTCGTGCAAATATGAAATAAATTATAATGTCTGGTGTACAAAAAGGAGATACCTGTCCCAATTTGGAAATTTCCCGACCAAATAAAGACCTCCACAGTCCCAGGGTTCTGATATTAATTTACACCTTGCTAAAACAGAATCCTTGGCTATTTCCTGCTCAAGAAAATTGATAGATAATTTCAAATTTCTATTGAAATTATATGTGCAACAGCACAGGCACTGTATTCCCTTTCTGCCATGGCACTGTATTCCTGTGGAGAGGGGTTGTTTTCCATTTTCTGTTCTGCACTTGTACCTGTTATCATTTTACGGAAATGGCTTTTGCAGCACTTAGAAATAGTCAATGGGGTCTGTGAATGTTATATTTACATGTTCTTGGATTAAATGGATATCCATTTGGTAGGATCCATTACCCATGTACTTATATATGTATTCTTCACCATGTAACTATATATGTATTCTTCACCATGTAACGCTGAATCACATTTTTGATCTCTAATCTCACAGGGTCCAACATGCTTTCCAAATTATATAGGTTGAATATTAGTAAAAGGGAGTCTGGTCACTGTGTGTGTGTATTGGATGTTAGAGGGAGTTGATTTAGCACCACCTGCCACACACATTCCCATGATGTATGTTCACTGTGATTTTATTTTCCACCACTGCCACTGTCACCAAACTCATTATGTGATGTTATGCATATTGGAGATCTAGAAAGGAGAATTATCATACCTTGATGAGTGGAGGGGCATTAAGGGGAGATCCATCAGTTCCTCTGCATAGAATACTTGCAAGATCAAATCGGAATCCATCCACATGATACTCAGTGACCCTTTAAACAAAGCAAACAGATCATTTTAACTGAATTTAGTTTAATTTAACTTATATGTACATAAAAAATATACACATCAGAATTTGATGCTTCAAAGTAACTAGAAATCTAGAGAAGATCAATCTCTTTTTCTACATACATGTCTAGTATCACAATACATTAGTCAAAGTCTGGTATCATAATAAATAAGACAAGTAGTAAATGATTAAAGCTTGATCTATTAAAAGACCTAGCATAGTCTATTTTGTGGGCTTCTTGAGTCAATTTATGCATGAACCAAGAAAAGTACATTAGATAGGCGCACAATGGGTGTTGGCTTACATTAAAAGCATACCTTATATGGGTGTTGGCTTACATTAATATCGAAGCCTACTCTAATTCTGGATTTACTGGATATAAAGGAGATAGAAAATCAACTTCAGAGTATTGTACCTATGTAGGAGGGAATCTTGTTACTTGATGTACCCAAAATAGAATGTAGTTTCACTTTTCAATGTTGAGGCTGAATATAGAACAATGACACAAACAACCTATGAGTAGTTGTGGCTCCAATCCTTTTTAAAAGAACTGGGGGTAATGATTCAAAATCATATGTCCATGTATTGTGATAATCAGGTAGTCATGCACATTGCAAAAAACTAGACTTTCATGAATGCATCAAGCACATAAAGATCGATTGTTATTATATTTGAGATTTAGTAATGAAGAGAATAATCACTACTCCTTATACTTATCCATCAAACAGCTGGCTGATGTTTTCTTTAAGAGCTTGGGTCAAGGTGTTTTCGAGTTAATTTGTAACAAGCTAAGCATGATAAACATATACTCTCCAGCTTAAGAGAAAGTATGAGAGATCCATTTAGGGATCCATTTATGTTGGATGTATTTATATATGTAATGTTAAGATTAGTAATAAGATAACCCTCATTTTCATCCTTCTTTTCTATAAGGTTATTAAATGTTATGTAAGTAATGGTCTCACATTGCTTGTGATGCATGATCATCCTTGTATTGTACATTCTCCTATTTGTTACCTTTAAATGGTATCAAAGCCTAGATTTTCTAGAGAACAAAAGAGAGTGAGAAAACCTTAGATATCATTACCATCTTGCTATTATGTTAGTGATGGATTCTAAACACTAGTGTTACAGGAACTTTAGAAGGTGGCACACTAGCAACCAAAGCAATTGGCCTGGAAAGGCAGACCACCGGATCTTTGACTACCCCACCAAGATATTCAGACTAAAATAACTCAATGTGACTGTATTATTAAGCAGTTGCCCAAGAGTTAGTTCAGATGTACCATAATAGCATTAATTAATTGTCTTTTATTTGCTGATAAACTATATTACGTCCTTATTTCTGCACGCACCACACACATGCCGAACTTTATATTTAAACACTTATGACAATGCAAATCGACAAGTTAAAGGATAGATACTCTCTTTGAGTCTCTTATTCCATCGACACTAGTTGCCCAAATTCTAACACTTTCTCTCGATTCCTGTGTACCCACAACATCAGTCAACACTTGCCAACGAGTCTACGACTGCGATGCCGAGTTTGACGGTCATAACTAGCCACCATCATTTTTGCCTCTTATTTCTCCTCATCCACCTCCTCCACCCAAATTCAAGTCTCCTACAATTCTTTGGCCTATAAGCCTTCTCCCCATTCCTCCTCACTTCTCCTACAATTGTTTGCCCAAATTCAAGTCTCCTTTCTTATTCCATCCACCTCCTACAATTATTTCTTATCACAACTCTTTTCCTGACTCCGCTCCCTAATCAAAGATCCTGATGTCTACCAACCACTAGTAGCATATGTTCAATGGCTCTAAGAGCATAAAGAAAAACATGCCATTGCCAATTCTAGAAATAATTTGGTATACAGATTCATTAAACAGTATGTCAAAAATGTTAAATTCATTTATTTACTGACAAGGCACAAACAACAAGTACTTTCCATTTTCATGAATTTCTTCACTTTTCTGACTTTTTTTCTGTCACTTTTCAAATACACAAATACCCCCTTAAACTTTTTTGATGCCTTTTGTTCATATATGACGATAGAATCTGCATATTTAACTGTCCTGTTAAATGTTCTATAAACCAATGTTCCAAGTTCCAACTAAACTTTACCATTCATTTCCATTCCCAACAGAAAACAAATATGCTAGCTCTGGATAACCAAAATATCTCACCAATGTCGCAGACTATCAAGGATAAGTTCCAAAACCACAGGATGATTGCAGTTCAGAGTATTTCCTAAAACAAAAAACATAAAATAATTAGGAAACTTACATCAAGGCAAATGGGCATAAAAAATGACACAAGAACAAGTAACACTGGGCCAACAACTTATTAACTTCTGAAAGAAAAAATTCTACACAAATGAAAGCATGATGGCACATACCACATCCTGAAAAATTAAGCAGTTGACCTTCTTTATCAACCATATAATATACCTGCACCACAGTCAAGAATATCTGACCAGTCAAAGGTTTCTCGATCTTGTGAAAAGATGTTAGAGGAAAGAAACATTTATAAAGCAGGCTACAAAACAAAGAAAAGTCTGCAAATATCATTTTTAAACGTTATGCAACAACTTTATTTTGCCTGGAGCAAATACATGATGAAGAATACGCAAGAAACCTTAAAACAGAAGCTGTTTCTGATGTTTTCTTGTGTTTAATATATTGATGAGAATGTAATATTGTTACAGTGTTACATTTCACGGTGTTGATGAGACTAGTTCAATTGAGTTGGTTTGAATTCCCCTTCCCTCCACTTGGCCCACCCCCACCCAATTCTACTGCAAGGATAAAAGAACCCTAGGGTGATGTTGCAGGCTGATGTGAAGAAAACAGACCAACACTAATACAAAATGAAAGCAGTATATTTGGCCAGATAGATTCATCATGGGCCCACAGATGTTCTACAAGAGTTCGCCATCCCTTATTTTGCTCCCCCTATTGATAGATAGGGACCCTCCAGTCAGCTTGAGCAAAACAATCATTCCATTCCAGCACCAACCAAATAAAACTAAAACAAAGAAATAACTTGAAAAGGAAATAGACAGTTGTAGTAGGCACAAGGCATGTAGAAAATGTAAAAGTTAGTTTAACAGTAGTATTAAAAACATGTAAGCATGAACAACAGTCAATCACATTAACCGCAGACACAAACAGAACTCAATTATGCTAACTTTACAACAGGTAGGCACAAGAATTAATTAATTTGGCTTGCTTAACCCTCTCTCATTTAACTCAATCGATGACACACATCAGGTGAGTAGAATAGATGCTCAACAAGTCCTAATCACCTACAAGAAAAAACACAAAATGCTTGGAAATGCAAACCTAAATCTCTTTTGTGAACTTGAACTTTTTCATGACATATTCCTTTTTAAATAAAAACAAACTCTCTTTATAAGCTCTGTTTTTTATAAATTATTTTATTTATTTTCTCTTCCCTTTTTAGCACTCCTTCATCTTCCTTTTTCTCTCTTCTTCTTCTTCCTTTCCAACAACCTTTTCATGAAATGCACGCCAAAGGAAATCAACCGCATTACAAGGCTAACCAGCCTACACTACTACATCAAGGAAGCAACATAAGAACGATCAGAACTACTACATAAATAAAGTAATACCACCAAGTTTTGAAAACAAAATACACAACTACATCCATGGAGCAACATTACCCAACATTGAAACCAAAATAATGGAGGTATAAGAGGAAAAATTGTTTAGATTCATTGACAGATGAAAATAGTGGATATCTGGATGATGACAACTGCATCATTGGAGGGCCTAGATGGAGGTGGAGACAAAGGAGTGTCAAACAAAGATAACCAGAAATGGAAACTGACCATGACAAGCCTGAAAAAAACTGCAGGATAAAGTTTTCAAGCCCCTATGCTTAGAAAGAGGAAGGGAGAAGCACAAGAGAACAAAGAACCACACTAGAGCACTAATCAACAAACGGGAGCAAAGAAACAAAAAGAAAATATAGGGTGGAAGATGACTAGGTTTTCTCCACTCCCCCATTCTTTCCAGGACATGACAGGCTCCCTTAATGATCTACCCAAAACACCCTTTTAATAACCATCAAATTCCTAACCACGTACAAATTCAATTTTTCCAGCGTAATATATATAAATTCAAACTTCAAAAAAATTGTCCACGCATTATGAAAAGATTTTTTCCTAATTAAACATGGAGACAACCAAAAATTCGATTTCAAGATCGAATTGAGTAATATATATAAATTCAAATTTCAAAAAAATTGTTCACTCATTATGAAAAAAATCCCAATTAAACATGGAGACTACCAAATTCAATTTCAAGATCGAATTAAATTCCCAAGCAATTATTTCATGATCATAATATTATTTCGTACATAGTAAACATTCCATCTCAAGAGCAACAAAGACATTACACACCTTGTGACATGATTCTCATCTCAAGGGTAACAAAAGCCAACAGAAAAGATGAAGAAGAAAATAACTTCCAACACAAGTGCAATAGGAAGCTATTGGGAAATATAGTCTTACATGTACTATAATTAAAAGATAAAAAACGAGTTAATTTAGAAAATGATTTCTCCACTCATTATCAATTAATTTTGAATTGGATGTTTCCATTTAAACATAATATCAAATTGGAAAAATTCTAGTAAACCCATGCATGTACTCAAAAAAACACTTATATAAAGAAGGCCATAAGTGAGAGAAAGTGTTAGAAAATGTAGTCCCAAATGGACTATAATCAAAATATGAAGAATGAGTTCATATAAAAAAGGACTTCTCCACTTATTGTTACTTTATTTTGACTTGGACATCTATATTTCAACAAAAGAAATGGAAGAAAAAGAATGTGGAAGAGGAGGAAAAAAGTAAGAACAAGAACAATGAAAACAAAAGAAGAGGTAGGAATTTTTCATTCATACTATAAACATGTAGAAAAGAAGAAAAACAATAAAAGGAAAAGATGCCCTATGTCAATCAGATTTTGAGCCAAGATGGCCCATCTTTGCCAAGGTGTCATAACCATGACATGTATTTCTGGTTTTGGTTGGAAATAATTTCTGTTAGAGTCAAGATATTAAGGTTATGCGTGTAAGTGAATTTAGTCCTACATCGGTTAAATATCATTTGTTATTTCTATATGACCTTTATATAAAGAGATCTTATGTTTATGAATGTGATATAATCCAATCTTTTACCTATTTCTCTTGTCCAACGTGGTATCATAACTTTAGGTTTTGAGAGTCATAGAAGAGAGAATATCCAAGTAGAGAGGAGGGGAAACCCTAGCCGTCACAATCCTCCAAATGCCCACCTCCCATGTCTGTCCATCCTCCCTGTCCTTTACTATAGCCTCCACGTCTTCTCAACCAACTCACCACCACTGCCTCTCATCTCTTTCCATCTTTCCCTATCTCTTTGTCACAAAAATAGAAAACCCTAATATCCAGACTCTAACAGTTTTGAAGCTGATGAATGGACAATTGTGTTTGTGTGTGCGTGTGTGTGTTGAAAATTTATTGTTTGCATCTTCCATAAAAGAAAATTTCGAGTTTAAATTCAGACAAAGTATTATCAATATCAAAAAAATTTCTCTTCTATCCTGAATTTTAGAATTCCCCAACAACAAAAAGGAGTTGATGGAATACATCTGCTTGGTCACTGGCAATTACTAATTACTGGTAAATAAACAAACAAGTTATTCCATCATTGAATGGGGGGGAACTCTGATGCCCAATGTCCATTGGTGTTCTTACCTTTGAATACGTAAGATACTAGGAGGGTAATAATACCAGTCTCATATATATGCCTGCTATCTTTTTTACTCCACCGAATTCTTTTGAGGTTTCATCTTGAAAGCAATATTGCAAGGATTTCTATGAAGATATGCACCACAACCACATTGATGTCTGACAATTAACAATGAGACAATCTGGACACATGATGATCTAAAAAACTTGAAAGAGATGATACAGTCCAGTGTCAAAAGTTCAAGTGTTCACATTCCAATGACTTACCTTATTATCAATACCACGAAAAGAAGTAGTATAAGGATGACCATCATCGCCCTCATTTGTGTGGTTGTAAACCACATCCAGTATAACCTACACAAAAGCAACTGAACTATAAGGAAGCTCAGAAAAATGATTCCACAAATAAAGATAATTGTAAAAAAAAGGATGTAAATCTCTATGATTATTATTCATGAATTGGTCACCTCAATGCCAGACTTATGGAGAGCTTTCACCATCTCTTTAAACTCCTGAGAAGCAGCCAAAGCTCCACCACCACCACTAGCATATCGGCTCATAGGAGAAAAAAAGTTTACTGTAGAATAACCCCATGTATTTATCTGGTATATTTATAACACTTTTAAGATTAAATGCTGACAAATATAATGCTTCTAGAAAGCAAAATAAAAAATAATTACAGTTGATGAAAGTGAAAGAGAAGGTTATAAGAGAACATGTTAAAAATTGACTAATGAAATATCTATAACCTACCATATGATCCCTAGGATTTGGATACCTCTGAAATTCCAGCTCGTCAAATTCAAAAACTGGAAGAAATTCAACTGCATTTACACCAAGTTCCAAGAGATGTGGAATCTGGAAAACAGAAATTTCACAGAAGTTTCCCAAAATGATAGAAATCCGAACCCCAAAGTGCATAAATGGGTGAAAAGAATATGATTTTCACATCATGTACATCTGACCACAAGAACTTAAATATTCACCTACATCTATGTACATCTCTGACAACAGAAATGAGAAATAATTACTTGTCATTACAACTACCCATGAAGAAACATTGATTTATTGTAATGTACTAGTTGTGATTGTCAACAATCTCTCTTGTTTTGCAAAATTTTGCATTACTAACAACACTAACAGCAATGGTATTTCTATGGCAATGACCACACCATTTATCTGTCTTACTGAACTAGTTAAGGAATTGATGTTACAATATTGACTACCGGAAAAATATTTTAATAATTATAGTTTCTGGTTGCAATTGGTGATGGAAACATTAAATAGTCTAAAGGACGATAGATACATGTTTCATCCTCAGCTATTTTTGTTGTTTGACCGGGGAAATTCAACTTTTGGAGAGAAAATACAAATTGTGTACATTGTGCTGGCTAAAGAGAATAGCTCAACAAGATATTATTGAGGATAGACTGGTAATATACTGTTACATTATAGACAGGAAGAAATCACAAACAAAAACATGGCAGTCAATAATGAATTCTTACATTCTTCTTAATGCAATAAAACCCCAGACTCAATTATCCTAATTAGGAGTTTGCTAGATTAGAGAGGAAGATGAGAGATTAGATTGCAGGGAGGTAGAGGGCTACATATACATAGAGAGATAGTCTTCTTAACATGAATAACCATATACCCATAGACTCAAATAACATACAACCTATAATATCTCACACTCCCCCCCTTAAGTCAGAGCATAAATATCAAACATATCTAACTTATCGCACAAAAGTATATCAACACTTAATCACTTTGTGAAGATATTGGCCAATTGTTGTGAAAGTATACTAGTACCACTGGCAAGAATCATGTCACGAGCATAACAATTGCATTGGAATAGTTTCAAATTAATGGTACAAAGAACTAAACTTGAAATTAATATATGATAAATCTTTTTACTCAATGTCAACTAATTTTAAATTGAAATTTCATATGATATTAAAATAAATTCATGCACAACCACTTAATTTAAAATAAAAAAATACTTGTAGGTATAATATGAGCCACAATTAATGGAAAGTGTTTAAATAATTTCACAATGGTGGGGTTAAGAACTAAACCTGAGACTAATACATGATGAATCTCTCTACTTAATGTTAATTGATTTTGATTGAGAATTTTACATACTTTTATGCGCTAAAGAATTTTTAACAATGAAAATAGTTGTTTAATTATTACAATGCATAGTCAAAGGTGACTCCATATTCACTTAAATGGATATCTAAATATACCCTATAAAACCCTTGTAGCCCTATATTTATGAATTTGATGTCATTTTTCCTTCTCCAATATATGTTACTCAAGGGGAGAATAAATTTGCAAACTTAAAAAGACAATCTATGGACTTAAGCAAAGTCCCAAGGTCTGGTTCAACAAATTCAACAAGGTCACTTGTGATGATGATTTCCACAAATGTGCTATTTATCATTCAATATTCTGCAAAAATACAACTAATGGAAGTTTTGTATTTACAATTTAAGTAGATGACATATTGTTAACAAACATTAGAGTTTAATTATGTATTTAGGGTTTCTTAGTTTATGTTGTAAGTAGGTGTAGTTTCATATTAGTTAAGTGTCTTCTATCATGTCTATGTAACCTTTATATTAAAAGATCTTATTTCCGTTAATGATATATCAATTTTCCACCTATGTTCTTTTTCTCCACATAGTATTAGAGGTTAGGTTTTGAGAATCTCACTTACAGAAAAATCGTAGGTAGGAGAAAGAAACCTAACTATCACTCTTCTCCCAACCACTCTCACACAGTCAGCC
>JAMKPZ010006107.1:0-14960 GCA_024699675.1 Amphibolis antarctica | reverse complement strand
TAAAAAAATCCACCATGAATTATTTTTATTAAACACTACATAATTAAAATCGAACTATTTTTTTTAAAATCCACCATAATATTTAAGTTAAAAAAATTCCTTTGAATTATTTTTATTAAACACTACATAATTAAAATCAAATTATTTTAAAAAAAATCTACAAATTTCTTTCAAATTTAATCACCATATTCGTAATTAATGAAAAATTAATTAATTTTTATAAGTTAATTAATACAACAGTTCGAAATATATGCACGTTGGTGAATTTTTAAAGTTAAGGGAGAGAGAGTACACACGTCTTTTTAGGTGAAGAGAGAGAGTGTTTTTAAATTTCACTTACACGAGAAAGAATAACTTTTAAGTTTTTAAATTTCACCGTCGATTATGATCGATGGACACCTACAGAAGTGACTTCTGTTGATGCCTACAGAAATATATATATATATATGTTTGTTGATGGGTGGGAAAGTAAACAAACCCCTTAAAATTGTAGCGCGGGAAAAAGATTTTTTTTCTTTTACATTAGTTTTTTAATAATAACGGAGAAATTAAAATCGATATCACTAAACGCTGAATTAAAATAACTTAATTATTAAAAATGATTTTTACATTAATTTTATAATAGTAAAATTGAAATAACTTAATTAGTTAAAAAATAATATTTATAATTTTGTTCCCTCTTTTCTCCGTTTCCAGTTTCCACTCCTCCGGGGAAAAAGGGCGCACAGCACCCAAACACCACGATATCCGTTCTCCTGGACGGCAGATTCCCACCCGCACCTCCGCCGCCGTGGCCGCTCTCGATCTTGACCTCCACGGTAAGATTAGGAAGGGCAGAATTGAGGAGCTACGTTGGCCCTGTCCTGGGAGGTCGAATCTTCCGCGAGGGTTTTGTCTGGTTCTTCTAGGAATCTGTCGAGGGCGGAATTTGTTGTGGATTCTTTTCCAGGGGAATGCTGGATGAGTTTTGAAAGAGTCGGCGCCACGACAATAGTATTGGGATGCGCGCAAGGGTTGGGTAGCTGTAAGTTCGATTTCTCGTCGTCAATTTGGTTTGTGTTTTTCGTTTGTTTATATTTTTCATCTATTGTTAAAAGCATGAATAAATAGTATTGATATTCCCTCGTGAGGTATCTACTTGATAGGGAGACCTGGTTTATGTTTTTTCGCAAAGCATGCGGTCTGGTTTAGTTTCATGATTTGGCTCTTTTGAATGGTGTGCTTCATGGATGTAGAAATCTTTTCAAAATGCCAACCTAATGTTGGAATTATATTATCTAATATTTGCTACAAGCTATTTCCCATCCACTTCCTTGTGGAATAAATGCTCTCAAAAGTCGTAAATTTATCTCAGTAAACCTTAAGCACCAAGGTTAAGGTCAATCGAGGTGCACCAATATTGAGTTTGATCTAGGAATGTAGTTTTGCAGACATTTTAACTTTTTAGTGCCAAATACAAAGTATATAATCAAAGAGAAAAGTCCAAAGTTGAAAATAAACTTTGGGGGATTTGTGCCTTTGGAAAATATAGGAAATGGTGAAAAATTTGACTTACCATTTTTTATTATTTTCCACCATTTCTCATACTTTCTAAGGACACAAACCCTCTTAAAGAAACATTTCTCCCTGTTGAAGTAACTTCCAGGATAATTAGAAGCGAAATGCAATTAGCTGCTTTACTCAAAACTTGGTTATCCATTTACGATGAAACATAAATTTAACATCAATGAAATATGTACATTGTGTATACATCACAAGCATATATTCTAAAGGGAAGGAATAAACATATTAATTGTAGTGAAACTGTGAAACACTTATTTTATTTCTGCTAACCCTTTCTAATATTTTGCATCTTTTTGGGAAATTGACTTATTGGTAAAAGAAAAAATAGTGAAAGATATTTAGAATTTCTGATTCTGACAAATAATACGGTAGTATACAGAAATAAATTAAGAGAAATGATTTATCTTTCCAATGATATATTGTGAGAGGTGTCGCTTGTTGCTGTTGTTATATTAGTCAAATCATTGAATCAGTTGCCTCATCTATCAGTTGATCGAACTGTTTATTCAAATTGCTCTGTTTGTCTTATAGTGGATGCAAAATTCTTGATATTTGATATACTAGTGGATATGTTTATTAAAGTACTGGGTGGTAAACCAAGGTTCCTAGGAGATACTAAACCATTGGTAAGCTAAAACAAAACATAAAAATCTAGAAAAATTGAGATTCAAAATGGAAACCTGAAGAAAGAGGAAAGATACAAGTATAGTAAAGCAACAAGAAAACATCAACACAACCCCTGTTCTACATAGTTTACTTGTGGCATAAGAAATGCGGTTTACTCCTGACATTTCAGAAAACAATCTTCATTGGTAACATGACCTGTGCCATTCCATTGTACCTCATTCTCACAACCATCAACTCACTGCGACTCCATGACATCTTCTCACAAACCCCCTTTCTAAGACGTGTCAGTGTCCCGATATCAAAAGATTTTAGAAATTTGCACAATGATTACAATGAGAAATTTTCTATTATATTATGATTTAGAGGTCCACTTTATTTTGAATTTTGGGTAGATGGGCTTTGTCGAAAGCTAGCTTTCTGTTTGATTAGTCATTGGGGAGAACTTTTAGAAACTTCAGAAGCTTGGATTATGAATCCGGTTTGCCAAATCATTTATGTGAGCTTTTACCATACATTACTTTTGAGCTTTCAAAATTCTGGAAGAAACTTTTGAACTAATAAGTCAAAAGCTGAAAAGTTCAAAAGCAAGGCACATTTTGGGCATTTGTTTAGGCCTTTGAGCTTTCTGTCAAAACTTCTCTAGAATCTTAAACAATCTGGGTCATATTCTACTTGTGTTGGAGCAAAGTCAGATTTATGTTTGATTTTTATAACCTTGGGTTAGGGAAAATTTGGTAAAATGTAACTGGAGGGAGCTTACCATGGCACCTATTAAGTAGGTAAATTTTGTCCATCATATGCAATGGACAGTGAAAATTACATGCTTGGAAAGAACATCTGCGAGTGAAATCTTTTTGTGGTGTGCTGTGAAAGTTGAAACTCGGGTGTTGCAGTTGCTGGAATTGGTGGGATGTGCTACAGTTTGGATATGCTGCAGTCCTGTTGACAAGTTCAGACCATTGCATTTGTGGAAGTTGAACCTCCCAAGCAATTGCCTTGATGAAGGGCCATGTTGACTGGGGTAGAAGGGGAGAAAAATGCAATGTCTACTGAATAGTGGTTGTGACACATAATTTGGTAATGTCCTAGTCCTGTGGGATATGTGGAGATGCAAAAAGGATGTCTGCCATAATCAATAAATAGCCATGTCAAATACCACTATCAGAAGAACACATGGTCTACATATCAAAACTAAGGTGAGAAGATAAACTACATAACACTATGAACTAGTCAAACAAAGGAAAGATCAAAAGCAAGCAACCTTGTAGAGAGAATGATGAGGCATGCAACTGCTAAAACCCCAAATTTGGCATAAATGGTTGGAAAGGGAGATCTGAAATTTAAGCGAACTCATAGAGAACAAAGCATGACAGGGGGTGACAAAAAAATGGTCAAATTTGAGCCAACTCAAAGAATAAAACATGAGAGGGCTGACAAAAAAATTGAATGAGTATTGATCTTTCCCATCTCAATTCTTCCACAAATAATTGCAGGAGATCAGATTCGAACAAAAATTGATAGGGGTGCTCCTGATGCCATCCTCTATGTTCCTGAACTTGACAGGAGAGCCAAACTTGAGGGAGCTGCAGAGGAGTGCTGAAGGAACTTGTCAGTTGACAAGCTTTCTCTCTATTGAAAATACCTTTTTACAAAAGAAGAAAATACTTTCACCCTATTGAGAAAAAAAAAATCTCAACCATAGACACCAATCGATGGCTGAATGCCTTCATAACTTAAGGGGCACCTCCAGGTTTCTGAGCTGTAAGGAAATAATGGGGATCTCACTCCTATAGGTGGAGGTTTGTAAAGGGGGTTGCGGGGGTGGGGACAGGAATCCATGATCTGTAAGCACCGCTGATGGATGCAGGAAAGAAGAGAGAGAGAGGGTTGAAAGAGACGTACACACACAAGGATGTAGGAAAAGAAAGAGATTGTATTGTTACTTTACTTCACTAATACACCAGCTCCCCTCCTTCCTGAGTTTACAACTCTTTACATATATAGGCCATGCATGGGTACCACAAATTTGGTCCTCATGCACCTCCCTCACGACTCCTACAAAGCTGCAATAACAAACCCTCATCATGGACGACACGCATGTGCATGTCTGGTGTCTCCACACATTGCGACCACGTCAATGCCGCAACTTCCTTCCATACATGACCATTTCCATGCACAGCCACTCGTGCATGCATGCATGCATGGCCACGTCGGCCACTACCTCCGGATGGTCCATCCACCACAGATCAATCAAAAACAGAAAAAAATAAAAAAGAGCAGAATTACAAATCAAGAGAAGGCACCTGGAAAGAAAACAGCCTCTTTGCTGAATGTAAAATCTTTTCCAATGAAGCACTTGCTTAATCAAAAACCACTGAATCCCTATGTAACTCAGTAACTCGATTGACCAACAGCCAGCATGAAAGAGTAATCTGATTCTCTGATTTGCTGGGGCAGTCTTTCTTGTAGTTATCTTCTGCAACCTGATGGTTGTCCACGAAGGGTACCCAATCCTCGTCAATGTAATTTTGCTGGATAACAAGTTTTAGGAGTTGTGGGCTAGTTCTGCTGACTCTGCCACAACTGAAAAAGAGATGCTGGATATTCTTGTCTTGAATACCACACAATGCACAAGTAGTTTCGGTCCCTTCAATCTGCCTAGCCCCGAGAGCCTTTCTTCATGGTCAGGAAATTACTTTTTCTTCATGTGATTGATGTTTACATGGTTACAGAAATAAAGGGGATCTCACTCTTATAGTTAGTGGTTTGGGAAGATGAGCGAGTAGGTATGCTGTTAAGGAGGGGGGTTTCTTATTCTCCTTTATTCTACATAAGCTGGGGATTTGAATTCATTTGACATTATTGGATTGCTTTATTGGTTTAGTGATTTCTTCATAATATTGTGGCTCACTTTTTTCACGTTGTCTTCTGATTGATATAGCAATAACAATAACAGCTCATACTATAGTTTCACCATGTGGTGTTGGCCTTATCTTCTGTTTCATGTTTTTGCAAAATCCATTGTGTTCCCTGTTTTCTTTTCTGTTTTCTATAATAATGGTTCTTCATGCTTATATGCTCTTAAATATTTTTGGTTCCTCTCATCTCAATCCAATGACTTCTCTTTTGCTTTGTGGTGATTAGCTTTTTTAGGAGGGATATGACTTTCAGGAAGTACAAACCATCAGATGGTACATTCTCTCTTACAATGACACCTTTGAATTTTTCAAGAAAAGCACTACAAGGAAAACATTCCACAAACTCAGAGATTGTTGCAAGGCGTGTGGTTGAGGATGCAGATATTGATATTAGAGAGGTCTATTTCTTGATCATGCATTTTCTTTCAAATGGGCCATGTAAAAGGACATCAGGGCAGATGTGGAATGAACTACTGGAGCATGATCTTTTACCTAGAAGATATCATGCTTGGAATTCAAGGAATGAGGTTCATAGTGGGAATGAAGATGACAATGGCTTTTCTCTTCCATTAAGCTATGCTGACCTTGTTTCAAGGTGGGTGTTGCTTTTGTTTCATAACTTTCTTTTCACTTGAACTTGTTTTTGACTGGTCTTCAAAAAAGGGAAAGGTTGTTTTCCGTGTCTGTGATGGGGCTATTCTAATTTTCACTTTCCCTCATTGTCTCCTTAACATGGTCTATGTATTAGTTTTACATGATGGTATGATAGTATATCATTTAATTTAATCACCGTTTTAAAAACCAGATTGGATTGTCTGGTGGACTGGGAACCATTTTTAGTGGTTCTGGATCAGCAGGGTCCAGATCAACCATTTTTGGTGGTTAAAGCACTTGTTCCAGTGAACCAGCCGGTTCTGGGTTGAACCGATTTGCTGAAAATTTACCATTTTAAAATTTATTTTGCTAGAATATTATAATGTTATTTCAAAATTCATTTCAAAATACTGCAAAAAATAAAAATAGGAAATACCAGTTATTTTACATCAAATGATTCCTTTCATTAATCTTGAGAAAACGATTAAATGATTTTCTTGCATTATTTATTGGGTAAAAAATCTGAATTTATTTATATGGTATAATTTAAATAGTTTGTTATGTTTTGGTTTTAATGAATTTGTCCTTAGGATTTTGTTCCTCATTTTTTCCTTTTTTGGAAGAAGGATTTTTCCTTGTTTTTGTTCCTGATTTTTCCTTGTTATTTCTGAATTTCCTAAAATTTGATGTTTTATTATATACAGGCAATATTCAAATAGTTTTGATATTTATGACATCATACTGATATCACTGGTTCAACTAGTCCAGGTGGTGGGTCGAACCTATGAACTGACCTCCCATCTTCTAATATCAATAAATTTCAGTTCGATATGCTTTGGTGCTAATATTTGTACTACTATTTATGGTTGTGATACTTGTGCTTTTTGCTGGTTCTGGTCTTCATTCTAATACCAATGGAAACATCGTCCTTTATTTATTTCTATTATTATTACCATGCTACTTTCTTTTCAAAAAACGTGGAAATTATTAATTTATTTTCAGTGGTTCCCTGGCTTACAATTGGATATGATAATTCAACTTAGGTATCCACATATCGAAACAAATCACTTAGTGAAGCTTCTGAAGCAGTTGATTTTGTGCTGTTCTCCACCACATGGCTTGAGAGGGGGATGCCCTATTAATGGAATTGAGGTGTCTTCACTTTTGGGATCTGGCAACTTTTCCCTTCTGAGTTGTAAGTGACACTGATGATTTTTATCTTGTTTGCACCCATCAATCATTCTATTTGTTAACCTTATTTTAGTTGTTCTTCAACAGAGTCAACTTCCTTTTGCATGTATCATTTGGTGTGGCCTGTCTGCTTGAAAAGTGACTTGGCTAATTTTTTTCCATTGATGCCTATTTTTCTTCAGCTGACAGAGATAGAGAACTTAAGAAAGCAAACCATTTTCCTCGCTATCTGCGTTGGCCACATATGCAGGCTAATCAGGTACAAGGGTTGAGCTTGAGGGAAATTGGAGGTGGCTTTACAAAACACTGCCGTGGTACTTCTGTTTGTGCTGCATGTTATGCTATTGCCAAACCGACAACGATGGTTGAGAAAATGCAGTCTATAAAAAAATTAAGAGGACATCGGAATGCAGTATATTGTGGTATATTTTTTTTTACAACATTAGAAATTTATGTTATTAATTGTATAAACATTTATATTATAAGCCAGCAATGTCCTTATTCTATTGAAAAGAATAAGCCAGCAATGATTTTAGCTTTAATAATTTCATATGGATATTTTAATGTTGATATTTGATGATGTGGAACACAATGTGATGCATCAGAACTATTGCTTTTTTGTTACATGGGTTTCCTTCATTCTATTATTTTGTGGTAAAGAGAAAAGCTAGTGCATGAATCTCCCACCGATTTGGGGTCTAGAGAGGTCCAATTGTACATAGCCTTACCTTTATAAATGAAGAGGCTATTTCATATGATTTGAACTCGTGAGTTTCAGGTCATAATGGAGGGACATTAACATTGCACTAAGATTCGTCCTCTTCTATTATTATGTGGTGCATTGGCAAATCTTTTTATTATTGTTGTTGTTGTTCTCTGGTCAAATTATGTTTTTCTCCAGCTCTTGTTTGTCGTACATGAGATTATATAATTTCATTTGATAGCATTGACATTTAGGTGGTTTCATGGATCAATATTATGTTCTCTCCTAACCAAGCATGTGCACATGACTATCCATATGTGCTCATCTTTGAGAAAATTTACGAGCAGTTATCAAATAATCGAGTTTCCCAATTGGTGTAAGAAGCTCTTTATAATGTTTTGCATGCTTCCACAATGAAAATTTTTCATTTAAAGCTGTAAATCAATTCTTGACAAATGGTTCTTCTGATGTGGCTTGGAAAATCGTTCCATCTTTATTTTTGTTTTTCGAAGTGTTATGTTAATCATAGTTATCAGTTAACATTTTTCTTACTTTCAATATGATTCTATGCAGTTATTGATGGTTATTTTCATTGTAAACTGAATATAATACTAAAAATTATATAGAAATAAAGAGAGGCTAAAATAGATTATAATGACTTTTACAGACATTCTTTGATGTTTAATTCCATGTCTGTACCAGCTTAGTCATGTTTTCTCTTTATCCCTGTACCATACCTTGATAGTCTTTCTTTTCCTTTCATTGTTCTTTAATACAATCATCTTTGTTGCTTTTGTTTTCTTAAAAAACTGTCAGCCTGTGTTTGTTATATCTAACTTAGTCAATGATTAATTTTAATATTCTCGTTCTTCTACCATTTTTGTTGTTATCTAATTCATGGTTCTCCATAAGAATAATACCTTAAACAGGAAAACAGAGTATTCCTTAGACCTATGAACGAGAGACTGGATATGGTTTGAAAGTTCTTTTCTAATTTAGATTATCTGGTTGATTTTTTTAAATTATATTGGTTGTTTCCTCTTGAACATTGTTACTTTTTCTGGCTAATTCTCTAACTGGTAATTGTTAGTTTGACACTAGAAAAAAAAAATGCAAACAAATTTTTTGATTGCTTCCAATCCACTTCTTGCAGTATATTTTTATTGAATTAATTTGACATAGGTGATCTAGTAACCTTGAGGATTGCATATTGCTGGGTCTATTGTAATAGTTTTGTTTTGCTATTTTTGCAAGCTGCAATTTGTAATCAAACTGATTTATATATTTAAAAGGATACGTACGTTCTCATACCATTTTATCATATCATTTTAAATAAGAAAATTGATGCATTGTCATCCTTCTTGGGAACTTTGGATATTGCACCTCTTTTTCTTGGGAACTGATATCACTATGTCAGCAATAGCAGGCTTGTTATTTTTTGTTAAGCAGAGCAACCTTATCAATTAAAATCGTTTGTCATGACTTAGTCATTATAAACCCCACTTCCATCAGAAGATTCAGAACCTATAATAATTTACAGTCTATCCTTTTCCCACTATTTTGATGTTATTCCTTGTTTTGATTCATTTTTTCCTGAAATACTTTTCTTTCCAATAATCCACATGTGTAAGTTTTGCCTTGTAAGCTGCTCTCTTCTTTTTGCAGCCATTTTTGATCGGTCAGGATGTTATGTAATTACTGGTTCTGATGATCGTCTTGTAAAGATTTGGTCAATGGAAACAGCATTCTGTTTGTCAAGCTGTCGTGGGCATGAAGTGAGTTTGGGAGTGTCATTTTTCAGTTGTCTATGTTTTTTGCTGTTGATATCTAAAGCAGCTTTCTTTACATGCCATGTGTTTAAGGGTGACATAACTGACTTGGCTGTGAGTTCAAATAATACTTTGATAGCATCTGCATCAAATGATTTCATTATCCGTACTGTAAGTTTCCTTGTTGCTTGTTGGCTTATATTTTTATTACATTTGGTTGATTATTTAATATTTGATAAATCAATACAGTGGCGTTTGCCAGATGGTGTACCAATTTCAGTTTTAAGAGGGCATACTGGTGCTGTGACTGCTATTGCATTTAGTCCAAGACCATCCTCCATTTATCACCTTTTGTCGTAAGTAATAGTTCCTATATTAGTGCTTATGTTCTTTTGTTTTTGTTTGTCATGATACTTGCACTTTATATCTAATCAGAATTTCCAACTCATGCATTGTTGTAGTTGTAACAGTGGTAGCCACAGGGACAGGCAGTTAGGGTTTAGGATATCCATGCATGATTATCAATGTGGAATCAAGTGCTAGAATGAATATATATCTACCTTATCACTAATCTACCTCATCACAAATTAGCTGCAAGTTCTGTGGACCTTATTAGGTGATTGGGAGAATTTATCCAGTAACATGGTCTGATTGCCCCCTAAAACAAAAATTCACCTAGATTTTCACATTTCCTAACTGAATGAACATGTGGGAGGTGTGCTTGAACCAGGAGATCTGATTGTCCATGAGTACATTTCCACCTTTACTTCAGTTCTTCATGTTGCTGGGCAGCAGAATGTTCAAAGAAAAAACCTCCAAGCATTCACTCAATTGCTGATCCAATGACCGAAGAGAAGTGACAGTCAGGTGACGTGGGAAAACTACCTTGACTTTGTTGCCTGATTTCCAGATTTTAAGCTCAAGAACAAGCTTAATTGTGCTGGGAAGTTAAATGATATGTGAGATTGACAGCAGCTGGCCAGTGGCTTAGTTCGTTTGCTTGTAAGTCATCTTCAGTTTGTCATATGAGCTGATGTTTTTAAGTTGTGCTTTGCTGGCGAACCGTGGGTGAGTGGTGAGTTGAATCATTATTTTCGTGACAGTTGGTGTATGTTGTATGGTGGAGGTTGTTATGTTGAGCAGTGGTAATAAAGCAGAAAGGAGTGAAGTGGTATCAAATAGCCTGATCTGGGCGGCACTTTGTTGGGACCTTGCTCAGTTTTTGACCCCCTGAATTTCCATTCCCCACCTTGTTCTTCTCCATCAATTCACTGGAAACCACAGAACTGGGAGCTATAGGAGTAATCATGGCACTTGTTGGTACCTGTTGTAGAGCTTAAGTCGAACTCAAATTTGGCCAAGCTGACTGGAGCCCATCAAGCACTATGAGTGTGTGGTAGCTGTTCTTCCCTTCTTGTGTTTTGGTTTATGGTTTCCTTTTGTGCTGGTACCATGCTGGATGAGGGGAAATGAATGATTAATTTATTGTTGTGAGATAGATGAAATCAAAACAAAAGCATTACAACAAAAAAGGCTTGAAATTTGGAAACCCAAGAACAGAAGTAAGAAAATAAAGGCAAAAAACCACAATTAGTGTTGTAAAAGAGAACCAAAACACAATACAATCTATGCCAAAGAGTCACAACCATGTGATGTTATAGTCATATATTTGCTTTCTTATTATTAGCATTTGATCAATAGATCAAAATGAGTAAATGCATAGCCATTTACGTTGAGCTTCCATTACTCATTATATATATTGTTATCGGTGACTTAAAGTCGGGGCTAGAAACCCCAACGGCCGTGCGTCCCTTGATCTTCCGACGGATGTGCGGGGAACCACAGGAAGGGTCACCGGCTTTTGACAGTTTGGCTCTAGGCGATTGCTCCTCTCCAGGCGTGTGTGGAACCGGCGACTCCTCTCTCGTTGCGTGCGAGGAACTGATGACTCTTCCTCTCCCAAGGGAATTGCCGTCCGCTGATCTCCCGCGCGTTCTTGGAGTTCCATCGCCCGTGGATGGAGCCTCACATGGCATTGGTTCGGGCGTCCGTTCCTCTTCGTGGACGTCTCTTGGCGTTCCATCTGTAGTCGTGAAATGAAGGCTCGGCTCTTTATTACTGTCGAAACTTAATGGTGATTTATCACCATGTAAGTTTTGTATCTCTATAAATAGATGATTCTAAAAGGAGGAAATGTGACACAACAATTTGATCTGAAGCTGTTCTTCCTCCTCCACTACCTCTGTAATACACATCTGAATAGTGGAAATGTGTTGTGTTGCTACTGTCCATTCCGGAGTGAACAACGTAAATCTTGGTGTTGTTCTTCTGCTTTTTCTTGTTTTGTTTTTTCTTTTATTGTTTGCTTTTGCTACGATTTACTCTAACAAACTGGTATCAGAGCTTGGTTTGTGTTCTGTCATTTGGAATAATGTCTTCTCACAGTATTAAGGCGGAGAAATTCACCGGGAAGAATAGTTTTAGTTTATGGTAGATTAAGATGCGTGCCCTTCTGAAACAACAAGGAATATGGGCACCATTATTAAGAGATCGACCGGACAACATTGAAAAAGTAGAACTTGCCACTCTAGAAGAAAAGACTCACTCTACAATACTTCTTTGTCTTGTAGATGAAGTGATTATTGAAATTGCTGAGGAAGAAATAGTAGTTGGGTTGTGGTTGAAACTAGAGAGTCTTTACATGACAAAATCGTTAACTAATAAGTTGCTTTTAAAGCAATGTCTGTTTTCTCTAAGAATGAAGGAAGGTACGTCGCTCAAAATCCATCTAGACCAGTTGAATGCTTTGTTAATGGAACTTAGAAACATAGATGTTAAAATAGAAGATGAAGATGCTGCTTTACTTCTATTGGTATCTTTACCTCAGTCTTATGAAAACTTTGTTCAGTCATTTGTTATTGGAAAAGACTTTATCTCATTAGAAGAGGTAAGAGCTAGCCTTCATACTAGGGAACTACGGTGTCTGGCCTCCAATAATGGAGGCGAAAACTCTACTTCAGGTTTGATTGCTACAAGCAATCGTGGGCGTTCTGAAAAGGTTGATAAAAAAGGGAAGAAATAGCTAAAGAACAAAGAGAAGAAGTACAATCCGAAGGACATTTGCAATTACTGCAAAGAACCAGGTCACTGGAAGGCTGATTGTCCAAAGAAAAAAGCAAAGTACTAAGTAGCTACCGTTGCAAAGGATGACACTTCTTCAGATCAGGACATTGCTTTCACTGTTTGTAAAGACAGTTATCTATCAGAAGATTGGATCATGGACTCCGGTGCTTCTCACCATATGTGCCCACACAAGAAGTGGTTCTTTGAATACAGGGACTTTGACGGTGGATCAGTTACCATGGCCAATGATGTGGTGTGCCAGATAGTTAGCATTGGTACCATTCTAATGAAAATGCATGATGGAACCATTAGACCCCTTACTGAAGTTAGACACGTTCCGAATTTGGGTAAGAACTTAATCTCTCTTATGACACTTGATAATATAGGTTTCAGGTATCAAGGTGGAGGAGGAACTCTGAAGGTCTTTAAAGGTGCTAATGAAGTCATGAAAGACATCAAAAAGGGCCTCTTGTATATTCTGCAAGGTACAACTGTTTCTGCCTCTTCCTCTATAGCTTCATCTTAAGATAACACTAATCAACTGTGGCATATGAGGCTAGCCCATCTGAATGAGAGAGATCTAGGAAGACTTAGTAAGTAAGGTCTTCTTAGAGGACATAAGTTCACAGGTTTAGATTTCTGTGAACATTGTGTTTTTGGCCAGCAACAAAGGGCTCAATTTGGCAAAGCTGGACATTGTACCAAGAAGACTTTAGACTACATTCATGACGATTGCTGGGGTCCATCCAGAGAGCCTTCACTTGGGGGGTCCAGGTATTTCTTATCAATAATTGATGATTATTCAAGGATGACCTGGATTTATCTAATGTAGCATAAGAATGAAGCTTTTGGCAAATTCAAAGAATGGAAAACTCTTGTTGAAAATCAGACTGAATGGAAACTCAAACGGCTTCGAACTGACAACGGGTTAGAATTCTGTTCTACTGATTTTAATGATTTTTGCAAGAGATTTGGTATTACTAGACACACAACTGTTAAAGAAACTCCACAACAAAATGGAGTTATAGAAAGAATGAACAGGACGTTGTTGGAAAAGGCTTGATGCATAATTTCCAACTCTGAAGCTCCCAAATCATTTTGGGTTGAGGCTATTTACATTGCTTGCTACCTCACTAATAGATGCCCTTCAAGTGCTGTTCAAGGAAAAATGCCTTATGAGTTATGGTCAGGAAGATTGGCAGACTACTCTAATCTTAGAGTGCTTGGGTGTTCTACCTATTACCATGTCAATGAAGGTAAACTTGCCTTTAGAGCCAAAAAGGGGATGTTTGTTGGTTATGGTATCGGTGTAAAAGGCTATAGAATCTGGTCCCCACATTCTCACAAGGTAATTTTAAGTAGGAATGTTACTTGTGATGAGTCTCAAATGTTTTATGTAGAAAAACAGAAATCAAAATCCAAAGTTCAGGAGGCTAACAAATAGGTGGAGTTTGATGTAGCTTCACATCAAAAGACTGCTGAACAACCTTCTTCGAGTCAGGAATCAGATACTGTCGAATTTGAAAATCAATCATCTCCTCAGCGGTTCACTAACATGGCAACCAACAGACCACAGAGAAATGCTAATCCACCAAAAAGGTTTGGTTATGATGAAATGATAGCATGTGCTCTTCTTGTTGTAGATGAAGTAGAATCCTCCGAACCATCCACTTTTAGTGAAGCTATTGCAAGCAAGGATAGTAGCCTATGGATGGCTGGTATGAATGAAGAGTTGGAATCTCTATACAAGAATCAAACTTGGGATTTGGTGAAATTACCTGCTGGCGGAAGGGTAATTGACTCAAAGTGGATCTTCAAGGAGAAGATAAATACTCAGGAATTTGAAGGAACAAAATTCAAGGCAAGACTTGTTGCAAAGGGATATCGTCAAAGAGAAGGCATAGACTATCATAAGGTATTTTCTCTTGTAGTTAGACATACCTCTATTCGTGTGCTTTTGGCTTTTGTTGCCCACTAGGACTTGGAGTTGGAGCGGTTAGATGTCAGAACTGCTTTCTTACATGGAGAGCTTGATGAAGAGATTCTTATGAGTCAACTTGAAGGCTTTGTGGATCAAAGTAAATCTAACTATGTCTGTAAGCTGAAGAAATCATTGTATGGGTTGAAGCAATCACCCAGACAATGATACAAAAGGTTTGATTGTTACATGATCAAGATTGGTTTTAATAGAAGCCCCTATGACTCATGTGTATATTACAAGTCTGAAGGAGAAACTTGGGTTTATCTACTATTATATGTAGATGATATCCTAATAGTTGCTAAAGAGAAAAATGAGATTTTAAATTTAAAGTCTCTTCTGAACAGTGAGTTTGACATGAAAGACCTTGGACCTGCTAATAAAATTTTGGGAATGGAGATTCTTAAAGACAGAAAATAGAAAAAATTATTTCTATCTCAAAAGAACTACATTCTTAAAATCTTGTCCAGGTTTAGGATGGTTGACTCAAAACC
>JAMKPZ010006106.1:0-19175 GCA_024699675.1 Amphibolis antarctica | reverse complement strand
ATTTGATGAAAAATATGTTTTTGTGTAGAAGAAATTTAATCAGAAAGGTAAAATTTGGATGCCTAAAGTTAATAGATTTTCAATTGTTAAATCAAACCTTACAGGACCCATGCAAATTTGGGTACCAAAATCAGTGATTTCTACCTGCTTTGCAGGTAAAGATTAAAAGATCAAGATGGATAATGGACAGTGGAGCTTCAAGGCATATGACAGGTGACTATTCCATTATGGAGGATCTGATGGAGGATATGTTAAGTTTGGCTACACTAACAAAGGTAAAATTATAGGTATAGGTAAAATTAGAATTTCAATAGATAATTTTATCAATGATGTTCTATTTGTAGAAGGCTTAGGACATAATCTAATTACTATTACTCAATTAGAGGATAATGGCTATAAAATTTTATTTGAATCAAATAAATGTTTTATTTTCTGTAAGAAAACAAATGAAACAAAATTTATTGCTAAAAGTAAGAGAAATGTGCATGTATTGAAGCTTCCCACAAATACTAAGTCATCTAGTGCATGCTTAATTGCTTGTAATAGTAATGATGCTTGGTTATGGCATAGAAGACTAGGACATGCAAATATGAAATTAATAAATAAATTATCAAAACACAATATTGTTAGAGGCTTACCTAATATTAAATTCTCTAAAGATAAATCATGTGATGCTTGCTAGTTAGGTAAATAGAAAAAAAGTTCTTTTAAATCTTGTGATATGGTTTCATCTAAAAGATTGTTAGAACTAATTCATATGGATTTGTTTGGACCCACTCAAACTTTAAGTATTGGAGGAAAAAGATATACTCTTGTAGTAATTGATGATTTTTCTAGATTTACTTGGGTTTTCTTTATTGCATATAAAAATGATGTTTTAGGTGAATTCAAGAAATTCTACAACAGGGTTCAAAATGAAAAGGGACTGAAAATTAAGAAGATTAGAAGTGATCATGGAGGAGAATTTGAAAATGAAGAAATGGATAAGTTCTATGATGATTTGGGTATTGATCCAAAGAGCTCCTTCACAAAATGGTGTTGCTAAAAGGAAAAACCGATCACTTCAGGAAATGGCAGAACTATGATTAATGAGAATCATTTGCCAAATCACTTCTGGGCTGAAGTTGTGAACATTGCATGCTTTGTAATCAACCGTGTTCACATTAAAGCGTTCTTAGATAAAACTCCATATGAGATATGGTATGGTAAAATTCCTAAGGTATCTTTTCTTAAACCCTTTGGCTGTAAATGTTATATTCTAAATACAAAGAATAATAAAGATAAGTTTGATGCAAAATCTTAGTTAGGAATTTTTATTGGTTATTCTCAAAGAAGTAAAGCATATAGAGTTTATAACAAGTCTTTTAAGACTATGGAGGAGACTTTACATGTTGACTTCGATGAGAATTTACAAGAAATTGCAGATGGAAGAGTTTTTGATGATGAGGTGTCTAAAAAGGAAGAAAATGGAAATTCAAGAGATTCAACACTTGAAGAAAGAAATTCCTAGAAATATATCTCAAGCATCCAAAAGAACAAATTATTGGAGATATTTCAAAAGGAGTTCAAACCAAATCTAGAATAAATATCTGTGGAGCATGTGCATTCATCTCACAAATTGAACCAAAAAATGTGGATGATGCATGTGAAGATGAATACTGGATGCTAGCCATGCAAGAAGAGTTAAATCAATTCATAAGAAATGATGTTTGGGAGTTAGTTCCAAAGCCTAAAGAACATACAATTATTGGAACTAAATGAGTATTTAGGAATAAATCAGATGAATCTAGAAATGTTGTGAGGAATAAAGCTAGATTGGTGGTTCAAGGATATATACAGGAAGGTCTTAATTATGATGAGACATTTTCACCTATGGCAAGAATGGAGTCCATTAGGATGTTACTAGCTTATGTCTGCTATATGAATTTCAAGCTTTATCAGGTGGATGTTAAAAGTGCATTTCTAAATGGATTTATTAAAGAAGTATATGGGAAATAACCACTTGGTTTTGAGAATGACAAATATCCAGACCATTTTTTAAGTTAAAAAAAGCTTTATATGGTTTAAAACAAGCTCCAAGATCATGGTATGAAAGATTAAGGGATTTTTTGTTAGAAAATAAATTTAATGTTGGCAAAGTTGATAAAACACTCTTTATTAAAACTAAAAATAAAGATACTATTATTTTTTAGATATATGTTGATATTATTTTTGGTTCTACTAATGAATCTTTATGCAGGGATTTTGAAAATACAATGAAAAGTCAATTTGAGATGAGCATGATGGGAGAGTTAACCTTCTTTTTAGGTTTGCAGATCAAGCAAATGAAACATGGAACCTTCATTTGGCAAGAAAAATATACATGTAGTTTACTAAAAAGATTCAATATGAAAAACTACAAATCAATAGGTACTCCAATGAGTGCATCTATTAAATTAGATGCTGATACTCAAGGTAAAAGTGTTGATACTAAAACATATAGAAGTATGATTGGTGTTCTTGTATATTTAACAGCAAGTAGACCTAACATAATGTTTAGTGTTTGTGCTTGTGCAAGGTTTCAAGCTAAACCTAAAGAATCCCATTTAATTGATGTTAAAAGAATTATTAGATACTTGCATAGTACTGTAAACTTTAGACTATTTTATTCTAAAAATAGTTCATTTAATTTAATAGTTTATAGTGATGCAGATTTTGCAAGTTGTAAATATGAAAGAAAGAGTACTAGTGGTACATGCCAATTATTTGGCAACTCTTTGGTCTCTTTGTTTAGTAAAAAACAAAATTGTGTGATACTTTCTACCATTGAAGTAGAGTATGTTGTTGTTGCATTATGTTGTGCCCAGATTCTATGGATGAGACAAATCTTGAAGGATTTTGGAGTCACTTTTGATCCCACTAAAATTTTCTGTGATAGTAGTAGTGCTATTAATTTATCTAAAAATCCTATATTGCATTCTAGTGCTAAGCATATTGAAATCAGACATCACTTTCTTAGGGATCATGTTTTAAGGAAAAATATTGTCTTAAAATTTGTATCTACATAGGAACAACTTGCAAATATTTTCACAAAGCCGCTAGATGAAAGACAATTTTTGAAGATCAGAAGAGAACTCGGAATTTGTCAGCTAAGTGATGTAAGTTAATGGTCAACCGGATATTCTAGTATGTTTACTATTTCTTTAACAGATTAACTGCTAGCACGAGCTTTTGGTGTAGTGGTAGCATCAATCCTACAAGTGGTATCATTTGGTAGCTCTTAGGAATTTCAGTATGTCCTACTGATAGGAAATTCCACTAGACATTTATAAAAAAAAAAAAAAAAACTATTAAGTAAATATTTATTTCTTTTTGTTATTAAAAAAAAATTAAAATATTTTATTTTTGCTATCATTTTATAGTTTTATTAACTTTACCTATTTTGTTTTGATTGTTCATGTGATTAATTGATGAATCATGAGTGGATAAGTGAGTTTTGTTGAAATTCAATGAACTGATCTGATAGAGGAAAGGATCTTATGACACTTATGATGGAAATAAAGTCCAAAAAATAGCATGTTAGGATTGTTGGTGAAAATTGTTGTGCCTTCTCACTTTACACATTCAATCCTTGATTGTGAAAATCATATAAATATTGTAGCTATTATATTTAAAATAAAATGTACATGTGGAGAAATTAAAACTCCAAATGTGTGACCTAGACTACTTGAGCAATTAAGTTTGTAAGGGTGTCTCAACACCTAGTGCCCTAAGATCATCTAATTTGGGAGTTACTGACCCAAAGATCATTACATAAGTAGTTTGAAAAATCTATGGAATGTCTCCTAAGAAACATGTATTAGAGGATAAATGTCATGAAGGATCAAAATTTCAATTCATAGACCTTAATTATCTAAGTTATTAAGTCCATAGGGGTGTTTTTACACCTAATGCCCTAAGGTCAACTAATCTGAGAGTCATTGACCTAAAGCTCGTTGCATGGATAATTAAGAAAGTTAGGAAATTCCTTCATTATATATCTTGTTATTGCATGCTTAAAAGAAAATAATAGATGATATGCCTAATGCTTAGATTGAAAATCTGCACTATCACTAGGCACTTGTTATTTAAGCCTCATGATTGATTTGGTGATCAATAGGATTGAAATTTTCATTTTTGAGTTGATTGAGAAAATTTCATTATTGAAGTGAAGTTTCAAGAATGAAGATGGAGCAAATTTTGAAACAAAATGATGACACATGGATCACCTGATACATCCTATTGATATATTTAAATTTTGATGGCATTTATATAGGGGGAGCATTTAATTTATTGATATATTTAAATTTTGATGGCATTTATGTAAGGGGAGTATTTAAATTTAAGTATTTTACCGAATTTTAGAAATTTCGTCATTTATACAAAGAGATTTCTTTGTTTTAAGAGCTTTGTGATATGTATTTTGATATTGACAAAAAGGGGGAGAAAGTGTATAACTTAAAATTTTTTAATGATTAATGAATCAAATTATACTTGGTTATCTTAAGTTTTGTCATCATCAAAAAGGAGAAGATTGTTAAGGAAGATATATTTTGATGATGTTAAGTATAATTTATTATCTTAAGACACGAGGGAAATTATGACACAAAAGGTTTAATCACTAGGTTAAGTCATGCACTTGGTACCTTTTTAGAGTACACCTAATATAACATAAGTAGAACAAAAATGGTATAACAAATTTAAATTTGTTATAATGATCTGGAGAATCGGTGTTTTAATGTTAAAAGTCTAAAAGAATTGGGAAACTAATGAATAGTATTCACAGTTTTAACATGGGCACGTAATTTTTTTTAAGTCAGCACATGATTTTTTTGTTAACAATAAAGTTAATAAAAAAGGAAGTTCAACTAGATCTAAGTTAATAAAAATAGAAGTTCTGCCAAAGAGTTAATTAAAAAGATTAGAAAAGAAAAAATAGAAGTACTGAAAAATCCATGCCTTAGAAAACAGAAGTTCTGCCTAGAAATTAAACTTTTCTAGAGCTCATCAGCCAACCATAAAGTTAAGGCTACGGCGTAGCCTTAACTTTACGTTTATCATATTTAATAATTACACTTAAAACATTTATACCTTAGATAGAAAAATTAGAAACATGATTCAGATATTCGAATGGTTATCCAAATCTCCCTGTAATACAATAAATTTCAGAAATCCCTCCTAGGTCAAATTCAGATAACTGTTTCCAACAAAACGTTATTCTAAATTGACTTCAAAAAAAATCGGAACATCATTCGGATATCCAAATGATTATCCTAATTATTTTTATATTGCACTATGCCTTAGAAATTTCTCTCCTGTAATTTTTGAATATTCATTTCTCTGTAAAACAATATTCTGAATTTTGGTTCTTATTTCAAATTATTTCCAAAAATGAATTAAATCCATTAGAAAAGCAAATCCTATAAATTAAGAAATCAACATTGATTATACCTTGCATATATTAACATATAAATCTTTTTATTAACAGATTTTTTAAAGATTTTATTGTAGGAACAAAGAATCAAAGATATGCAAAGTTAAAGCAAGAAAGACAAGTTTTCAAAATTCAAATTGAAGATTCTAAAATTGGCATATGACTAGAATACATGGAAATATGTTATCTTTGGCAATTTAGTCTTTATAAAAAGGCTATAGAGCAAGGAGAAAAGAATGAGCTAAAGGTGCTTTTGCTGAAGGAATTTTCGTGAGTTTTTCCTATGCTCTTGCTGTGTGTATGCTTTGTGAGATTGCTTGTGTTTTTATACTCTAATTTTCAATCTCACTTAGTGTTGCAAGGTTTGTAAAAGCTTACTCATCGGGCTATGGCAAGGCATTGCAAATAGGGTGTGTTTGTAGTGGATAGGTTTATTTATTGAGCCTTAAAAACAAAAACTGTAAGAGTTTTTCTTTGTTGAGCCCGGAAAAACAAAGAGCTGTAAAGGTTGAGGTGTGAATTTGTAAAATACTCAAAGTGATAGTGAAAACTCGCAAGGGACGACTTTGGAGAGTGGACTAGCCTTGGCTTGGGTGAACTACTATAAAATCTGTCTCTGTTTTAATTTTTGTTTTACTCTATTTTTACGTTTAATTTTTGGATGTCTCACTATTCACCACCCCTCTAGTAAAGTCATTCGATCCTAACAAAGACTATAGTTGTTAATTACTATAAGTGCATCAAATCACATTATTGCATAGTTGGCAAATCTCTAGATATCAAGTCCTTACTGTGGTAAAGAGGTGATACAAATAAGTAATGGCCAAGGTTTAAATATAAAATCTATTGGTTTGTCTTTAGTTACAATCCTCATGCTTTTAAATTAAGAAAAAATTTACATTACCTTCATGCTCCATTTAAATTACTTTCTACTAGTGCTTTTCTAAAGATAATCAATGTTATTTCTATTTTAAAGATGAAAATTTTTGTGTTAAAAACAAGGAGACTAAAAAGATGATGCATCAAAGTAAAGATAAAGGAGTTCTTTATCCAATAAAGTTCTCAGTTGCAAAAACTAAAGCCTTCAGGTCAAGAAAAACATCAATTGAGAGACTTTACATTATAAACTTGGTCATTCATCTTTTCAACTATAGAATAAAATACTTCATCTAGATGATACAAATGCTAATGATAATAACATTTGTACTTACTTGTCATGTGTGTAAAAGACATAAACTTTCTTTTAGTAATGTTAAATGTGGAACCAATGATATTCTTGAACTTTTACATTGTGATGTGTGGAGACCTTCTCCACATGAATATATTTTTGATTTTCATTATTACATAATTTTTGAATAGATATTTCTTTTAACTAGAAATTTTGAAGTTTTTGATATTTTTGTGCAATTTAAGTTACTTGTTGAAAACTTGTTAAATAAGAAAATGAAAATTCTTAGAATTGATAGAGGCGATGAATTTGCATCTCACAATTTCACTAATTATCTAAAAGACAATGGCGTTTACATCAATTGACTTGTCCCCTTACTCTGAAACAAAACAGAGTTGCAGAATGAAAATATAGACATATATATAGTAGAAATTGAATTATGTCTATTGTATTGTTCTACTTTACCTCAAAAATTTTGGTTTGAAGCATTTCATACAAGTGTTTACTTGATAAATAGAGTACCCATTGTTTCATCTAAATCTTCTTATAAAATTTTGTTTTCTATGAAACTTGATTATTCTCATTTCCATCCCTTTGGTTGTTTATGTTTTCCTTGGCTTAAACTTTATAGTTCAAAAAAATTGGATGATAGATCAAAAGAATGTATTTTCTTAGGATATAGTAGTCAATATAAAAGATTCAATTGTTATGATCCTATTATTAAACACATTTATATTTCTTGGCATCTAATATTTTTTGATGATATTTTTACCTATGATGAAATTATTAGAAAAAGTTCTCACTGAAATGATAACCAAGCCAATGTTCTTTGGATAAATTGAGAATGGTTGGTTGCCAAATTTTCATACTTTCCATGAACAAGAGAATGTCAATAAAAATTAGATTGTTATTGAATAGGAATCCAATAACATGATTTAAGCCATGCCTAATATTCAAGAAATTTTTTGTGATGACACTTGTGAGGTAAAAGGATTGATTCAGCTGCTAGAGGAGAGTGAATAATGGATTTTAAACATTTAACAATTTTGATCAATCATACGTGGAAACAATATACAAAATAAAATATGTATAATCAAATCACAATGAACATAGAGGTTTTTAGGTAGTTCCCTAATCAAGTACGTCCACCCCCAAATTATACTAACTTGAGCATAAGTTAATCCATTATAATCAATCAAATTACAAAGTGCTTTTATAGGTTTATCACCAACCTACTACAATTAAGTGTTTAAGGTCAAACACTTAAACCAATAGTGTGTTTATAATCTAACACACAACTAACCAGAATTTTCAAGCCAAACTCAGCAAACCAAAACTGTATGTTTGTGGTAAAACATATCAACCAACCACACTAAGTGTTTATAGTCAAACACTCCAAACTACCAATGTTTTAAGGTGAAAACTCAAGAAACTCACAAGAGTTTAAGGTGGAATTCTTAAACCAACTACTTTTTATAACTAAAGAGTGAACTATTTGTGTTTTGTGGTAAAAATACAAGCAAAAACTAACCACGAAATTTGTGACCAATACAAATCAGTTTTAGTACACTTACAATTACCCTTGCTTGTAAGAGCAAATGGTGAAGGTTTTGAGTTTTATACACCTACAAGAGCTTGAGAATGATCTTCAATGAGAGTTTTGGTTGAAAACGGTATGCTTTAAGGTCATATGAGAGTTTAGAGTGTAAAAGGTACTAATTAGGTTGGACAAAGGCTCATATTTATAGAGTAATATGTAATTCCAATGACTAGTTTCTCAACAAATTCATATTAACAATTTTAATCCGTTTTTACTAATGGTCGGATTGGTCGAACTATGGTTTATCATATTGTTATACCTATTTAGGAGTCTGAAATGTATTGGGAAGAAAATTGTCAAAAATCGATTAACAAAAGGTTTTATCGTTAATCCAAATTTTGCAAAAATGTAGTCCTGAATAGTCTAGAACAGATTAACAATCCTTAGTTCGTTTTTCCTTAGACACCTAATTAAATTAAGTGTGTGAGAGTAACAAATGATGTATACCCTAGAACTATCATGCACCTAGAGTTTGACCTATAATTAAACACACATGCACATGGTATTTGAACTTCCATCTTCATGTCTTTAAGTCTTAATCTTCATTTCTTTGTCTTCATAATATTTGGTCTTCATGTAGCATTCAAGTAATGTATCTTTAAGTAATCTTCAAATGTAAGTACATTAAACCTTTAGATCTTCCTTATGGGATTTTCATTAGGCCTTAGTTGTTGATGTCCATTCAACCTTTAATTCTTCATCTTCATGAGACTCTACTTAGTATTACTTAGTACACTTAATATTTTACGGTATATATTACATCTTTTTTTGACATCATCAAAACCTATTATATAAATGGGTATTTTCCTAACATGTGGAAACAAGATACACATGACATAGTGGGAGACAATGAAAATTTTGTAGATCAAGCTAGTTGATACTGAACTTAATATTATTGTTACTATAAATAGTCTGTCCTATGCAAACAAAAGTCAAATCAGGAGTTTTAAAGAAAAAGATATTTACATCTAAATTTTGTTTTAATACTTTAGTTGACAATTTTCATGAACCAAAAAATTATTTCTTTTGTCTCTTAGAATGTGCAAACCTTCTCATTGCGATTAATTGATTAATAATGTATCTAAAGATGTCAAACAAATTATTCCTTATTGTCTGTTAGGATTAGTCTCTTTGTGCCCAGAAATCTTTCAAATTAAAGATAAAATAAATAATGATAGAATTTGTTGAAACTTAGATTAAGATATAAAACCATTTAATGTTAAATTGATATATATATATATATAGATTTCCTTCTTATGAATCTAATGTATATACAATGAGTATAATCTTTACGTAAGTATCAAGTGATAGAAAAGGTTTGAAGCTTCATTTAATTTAGATTTATGATGGTCAAGAATATGGATAATCAAGATAACTTAGAAAATGAAAATCTTGATATTTATGAGAACTATTAGTAATCCTGTTTACTTCAGATTTATAAAATCTGTATTCACATGTTATCAAGGGCAAGCGATTTCATATATAATTGACGATAAATGCCATAATTAGTCCTTATTCATGGTAATAGCTGTGACGCTATACACAGTAACTTCTTCTTGCCTTTTATCTGTGGATGCAATTCATTCTTTTGTTAGCTTATGCTGCGTTTGTTCTATTCCTTGATCTGTCTAGACATCTTTGCGTAGACAAAAAGTGCTTAAGATGTCCACTTTAATTTGAGGTCATTACAAATTCTTCACTTAGCAGTATTTTAATAAATATTTCTTTGTAATAATTATGGATACTTAATAAATAAGTATTTCAACATCTGTTATTTTTGATATTTGTGGTTTTTATGTTCATCAAGTTTCAGATCTTAGCAGAAGATTATGGATACCATTGCTCTTGAACAATTGAACTATTACAATTGATTGATAATTATTGTTCTTCTACTCACAAATTGAGAATAGAGATCGAGATTGACTAGGCTAGTTAATGGTTTTATTTTTCTCTACAAATTAAATGGTTTCCTACTGAAAGGAGGGTATCTTATGCAATTATGTATGCCTGTAAATGTATATTTTTCTGTACAAGTTCCTTTTCAGTAAAGATATGTTTGTTTCATTTTTGCTTTTTCTAATTAATGACCATTCTTTTCCTCTTTGGATCAAAAGATTTGTATCAAAAGAAGCTACAAAATGTAATAAATTTCAATGTTTGTTTGATTTTTCATTTTAGCCAAAACTTTGCCTTTTAGCTTTTTCTTGTTTGTGATATTGCATTGTTAATTAGTTTCCATATGGACTATGGTGATACAACACAATGATTTAACACTTCGTTTTAATGATATAGGAGATTAATGATGTTGGAATTGTTTATGCATACATGTAGTGTTGAAATGTGTTAAAATTTTATCTCAAAATTAATTGATTATTGTGATGCAAAGATGTTACAATTTTTTACCAATAGTGATGACCATGATCATCACAAAATGTCACAATTTTCGATTTAATGGCAACAGATTTCCCTATTTAGTGACGCTAAGGGTGGGTTTGCCTATCACAAAAAAGGCATTTGTGACGGTTTCTTATGATGGCCCACAACCATCACAAAATGATCTTAATTGATCGTCACACCAATCGTCACAAAAGGATTGGCCTTTTGTGATGATCATGGCCATCACAAAAGACATATTTTCTTGTAGCGCCTACAAAGGTCAATTATGAAGAGAAACTATAAATAGTGAATTTAACTCTCTTATTATGAACAAAATACTTGGGATCTAGTTGTACCCCAACCACGTATGAATTTAATTAATTGTAAGTGGGTTTATAAATTAAAAAGAAATGTTGATGGATCTTTTATCAGAATTGTTTTAGCTATCATTGTTAACAAAATTTGGCCTTTGAGACAATTAGATATAGAATGTGCTTTCTTGCCTGCAGATTTGAAAGAATGTGTATACATGCATTTAACCTTCGGGTTATAAAAATAAACACCTACCTAATTACATATGTTTGCCAAATGAAAAAGGCTATTTATGGATTATGGCAAGCATCACTAGCATGGTATGATAAACTTTCTGCTGTTTTACATGAACTTGAGTATAGTACTTCACTTTCTAATATTTCATTACTTGTTTACAAGAATGATGGAATTATTGCATATATTATTATTTATGTTGATGATATCATTTTAACTTGTTCTGATAATGATTTTATACAAAATACTATTGACTATCTTGGTGACAACTTTAATATTAAGGATTTGGATATTTTATCTTATTTTCTTGATATATCTGTCGATTATGGAAATAACAGGTTGACTTTAAAATCAATCTCATGACGTTGAAAAACTTCTTTGTCGTGTTTATTTACTTGATTGCAAATCTGCTAGTTCTCCTGCACAAGTAAAGAAGATAAACAAGGATGAAAGTACTCATCTTGATGGTCCAACAGAATACTGGCAATTAGTAGGAGCTTTGCAATATATAAATGTATCTAGACCAAATATTGTGCGCTTTTAGTGTAAATCAAGTGTGTCAATTCTTGCATACTCCCACTGATATTCACATGGTGGTTGTAAAAAATATTCTTTAATATTTAAAGGGGACTATAAATGAGACTTTGATATATACATCAAGTCCTTTCATAATAATTAATTGCCTATAGTGATTTTGATTATGCTGGTTCTCTTTCCAATCACAGGTCCTTTGGTAGATATTGTGTGTTTTTAAGAAAGAACTTCATTTTTTGAAGTGCGAAAAAGCAAACTACAGTAACAAAATCGTCCACAGATGCAAAATATCAAAGCGATACTTCTACTACAGCTGAAATTTGTTGGGTTTTAAATTTATTAAAAGAATTGCATATACCCATAACCATCATCCCTACTATACTATGTGATAATTCATCAGTCATATCATTAACTTTTAATCCAGTTTTTCATGTCAAAACTAAACACATTGAGGTAGATTTTCACTATATTTGAGAGAAAGTTGTTTTTGGCCAATTAGATATAAATTCTATTTCAATTGAAAATCAAGTTTGTGATGTGTTTACAAAAAGAATGTACCCGCTGCATGCAATATCTTAAAACCAAGCTTCACATTAGAAATTAAACCCATGTAAAGCTTGTAGGAGGGTGTTAATTAGGAACAATTGGTCGATCTTGTGCTGCCTGGACTTATTTTATGGGCTCTTGGTCTTTCCTTGACAACCCAGTCCAATGATGTATTTTTTCTATTTCATTCTTTAATCTTGACTTAACCCCATCTGCTATTATTCCATATTGTCAAGAGTTAAGTTTGTTGTAATTTTTTTTATTCACATAAATAAAATTCTACGCTTCTACCCCTTGAGAACGGATCCACTGCCTTTTTCCTTTTACTTGTCTTCTTCCCTTTTTAGAGTTTAGGGCTTCCTTCTTCATTTGTGTCTTATTTGGTTAAGCATTTTTACTATGTACTTTAGTTTTTCATTATACACCGTAACAATCAGTAATATTTATTAAATAACTTTAATATTTTATACTAAAAATTATATCAAAATACTTATATTATAAATCGTGTAATTTTTAAAAAAATATAAACTTCACTTAACTTAATTCTACATCTACAACAAATACATACTAGAGTTTGTCATTGTTTCTTGATTTTGTCGGTCACCATCGTGATCAATCATGCATCTACTATTTTTTCTATCCACGTTTTTTCTTACTGCTTATCCTTTTATTAAATTTTTTTATAACTTCACTTCAAGTTTCTCCTTTGATCTTCACATCATTTATTTTTCCAAATCCTTTATTAAATTGGTCACTAAAAATTTCAAAAATAAGTTCATCAACTTTTGACCCATTACATTATTAAGGATACATTTGTTTGTACTAACTCTTAATTTTTAGAGTGGATTGAAGTAATTTTTGAAGTAATGCAAATAAACATATCTACTCGTATTATTATAGTTACTTTTGAAAGTTGATACATTAATTCCTACCTAGTTCATTTTTCAAAGATACGAGGAGTAACTTTGGCATTGTCTTTCGTTACTTCTAACTATTCCTTTATCTTCTTCCATGAAAAGGATAATTTTACCTATTTACTCAAAATTTACATAAAAAGTTCATTTATGTATCTCTTCTTCCACATATAAGGAAGATAATAGATGGTGAAAAAGAAGAAAGTGAGTGTCGAACACATAAATGGAAGAGGGGAAAAAGGGGAAAAAGAAAAGAAAGAAAAAGTGAAGAAAGAGAGAGGTGAGAAAAGGAAAAAAAGGAAAAATTTGAAAAATATTATATAAAAATTATGTTTAAAAATAGAAGTATTACAAAATTATAACATGATATTTTTAAAAAATTATATTTACTTATGGATAACATTCCTCTTTTATATGTCATTATATTCATGTAAACTTTAATTATATCGCATTTAAAAAAAAAAGACTATTCAAGTGTAAAATTGAAAATTTATAAAAATTATTACTTTAACAAACAAATATAGCTCATAAATCACATTTTTTTCTTTTAAGCATTATTTCTTTAATGTATAATTACACTACCACTTCAAAAACTAAATTTATATTTTAAAGTTAAAATAAACGTACTTTAAGTCAAATATTTATTCAAAACAAATGAACTATAAAAGTAAATTTCATAAGCTTTTCACGCTCGAGATATAATTTTCGACCAACATCATCTACGTTATTCTAAAAGAACTTAGTATAATCATATGCAACTTTCTTTCCATGATTGAAGTCCTCTAAACATATTATGTGTATCTACAAACATTTCAATAAAACCATATCCTTTTCTCCACCATCATCGTTATCATCGTCATTGTTGAATGTTCGGTGAGATGTAAGTTTCTGGGTTAGTTGTGCCTTGTGATTTTAAAAATATATTTCTGTAATAAATATTCTTGCCCCCATTTCAACATCTTATAAAGTTCATTAATATATTCAACTGACCTAGAATAGAACAGGGTACCTTGCTTGACGACGACACATGCTCCATCCGCAGCTCTGCTCTGCCGCCTCCCAAAACAGAGTCCTTTCACACGTGAGCTGTGAACTTTTTCGGGTAGTCTTTGGACTTTGGGTGCATTTGATGATAATTTTTTTTAATTTTAAGAGTTAAATAAAATAGAAGGTAAACTTAATTTTGAAATTAGAATTGTGTAATAATTGTATAGTAATTTATGTAATAAAATTTTATATGTTAGAATTTGTATAATAATAATAATGATATTAGAAGTAATTTTAAGAGCTAGAAAAAATGAAAACCTCAGATAGAGCTTTTGTTTAAGAAACAAAATTAAGTAAAATAAGATTCACATTTTTCAAAAAATTACATAATTTGTAATATAAACTTTTGACATGGTGTTTTTAAAATAAAATATTAAAAATATTCATTAAATATTACAATATATAACAAAGATATATATAAAAAGGGAAAATGCATTCTACTATGGTTACTTTTTTTTAGTGATGTCATAATTCAATGGTCTAAATTAAATGTAGATTATTTAAATTTTTCAATAACTCATCTAACCAATATGAGTTTAGTCTCCATTTCTATATACATCACAATCTCTACCGTCCAATTAGTGTTCTTAAACTTGTATTTACAAAGTACCATGTTAAATGACTCCAGTGATGATTTTTTTCCTCTACCTTTATTGGTCAAGAAGTCATAAATGTTTCTATGAGAATTCTCGTACAACTACTTCACTAAATTTCTCATTCATTGTCCCTTAAATTATTTCTTGATCTATGTCTGTTACATGTATATATATATATAAAGGGTAAAATGGTTCTGTAGGTGCCTACAGAAGTGACTTCTATAGGCACCCGTTGGATCAAAGATTAACGACTGTTTGATGAAGAGAGAGAGTGTCCAAAAAAAAAACTCCCGTCGATGACACCCGCGTAAAAGCAGTTTATTTATTTTAACACAAAAAAAATCACAAAAAGTCACCTGAGACTTGGGATTTGCAATTCATTTTCCCCAATCATCGTCACCTGCGATTCGTCATCCCGCTGGAAGTCCCCTCTTCTTCCCCTTGATCTTTTTAAAGTTATCAAATGAAATACAAAATGACGTCAGTTAGTGTTGGATTTACCGACAGGTTATAGGTGTGCTTTCATGTTTTTAAAAGTTGATTTATTAAGTGCATTGATTATACTTTCGTTTAACATGAATGAACATTTATTGGGGGGAAAATGTTTGCAACATTTTTTGGGAAAAAAGTTAGACCAAAGAAAAATATGTTTAATCTAAAATGTTACCCATCAATTACTCTATAAAGTTATCAACTATCCTGTAAAGTTATCAACGTACTTTGAAATTTAAAGTTATTTATCTTAGTCTATTGGTAATTAAAAGGTCGTAATATGTACACCTTTACAGAGTGGTTGATAATTAGTAGTTGATAACTTTAATTAAATATTGGTTGATAATTTCAAAGTCCCACTTCTTTATTGTCGCACTTTTAATTAAAGAATTAATCATTCTCGAATTGTCAAAAGCTATTGTATGATAAACAGTAAGTATAATGGCTCGAACAGGACTATTCTGAAATGCAAGAGCTTGATGAGTTAGAGTTCAATATTATAATGGAAGGGTCGGCTAGCCATCCTGATGGAGAACGAGAAGGAAGTGCAAGTCCACACCATGCCATGACGAGAAGGAAGTGATCATCAACATAATCCACATTAAGTGTTTTAAATATTTACGTTAATGCTAAATTAATTACCACTCGAATGTTCGATTAAGTGTTGTAAATATTTAACTTAGTAGATTAAATATGTTTAATATTTAGAACAGTTTGGAGAAGTAATGTGAATGGATATATTTAGTTAAATAACTGCTACATATGCATATAGTTCGTGAAATATCATTATAGAATGTCACGTGAAATTTTAAGTTCACACGTGATGAGAGAATCAACATTTTATGGTAAACAGCCGGACGATTATATTAAAAAACCTGTGTTTTAACATTTACACGTGACTTTTTAAGTTAGTCGCGTGCGTTGTACAGCGTGGTCGTCAACTTAATATTCAAAAGGGTATAGTTTACATGTCACGTGAAATTTTAAGTTCACACGTGATGAGAGAATTAGCGTCTTATGGTAAATGGCCGGACGATTCCATTAAAAGACCGGTATTTTAAATATTTAATTTAATGCTAAATTAATTAGCACTCGAATGTTCGATTAAGTGTTTTAAATGTTTAACTTATCAGATTAAATATGTTTAATATTTGTAACAGTTCGGAGAACTAATGTCAATGGATATAGTTAGTTAAATAACTGCTACATATGCATATAGTTTGTGAAATATCACTGTAGAATGTTACGTGAAATTTTAAGTTCACACGTGATGAGAGAATCGACGTTTTATGGTAAATGGTCGGACGATTGTATTAAAAGACTGGCATTTTAACATTCACACGTGACTTTTTAAGTTAGTCATGTGCGTTGTACAGCATGACTATTAACTTAATATTCGAAGGGATATAGTTTACATGTCACGTGAAATTTTAAGTTCACACGTGATGAGAGAATCGGCGTTTCATGGTAAACGACCGGACGATTGTATTAAAAGATCGGTGTTTTAACATTCATACGTGACTTTTTAAGTTAGTCACGTGCGTTGTACAGTGTAGCCGTCAACTTAATGTTCAAAGGGATATGATTTATATGTCACGTGAAATTTTAAGTTCACACGTGATGAGAGAATCGACGTTTTATGGTAAGCGACCAGACGATTGTATTAAAAGGCCAGCGTTTTAACATTCACACGTGACTTTTTGAGTTAGTTGCGTGTGTTGTATAGTGTGGTCATCAACTTAATATTTGAAGGGGTATAGTTTACTTGTCACGTGAACTTTTAAGTTCACACGTAATGAGAGAATCGACGTTTTATGGTAAACGGCCGAACGATTGCATTAAAAGATCGGCATTTTAACATTGACACGTCATGTTCAGCAATTGTTACGTGTGAATATTAAAACGCTGATCTTTTAATGCAATCATCCGGTCATTTAACATAAAACGCTGATTCTCTCATCACGTGTGAATTTAAAATTTCAGGGTGGATTTTTTTTAACTTAAATATTACAGTCCATAAATGGTAGTTTCGTGTGTCACTTCTTTATCCATGGAACTACCGATAAATGGTAGTTCCGTGTGTCACGTCTTTATTTTAACGGTAGTTCCGTAAAATCCTTGAGAAATGCAGAAGTTGAATACTCCTAATAGAATAGTGCATATTGTAATTGAAATTAAACACAATGACACATGGAAAATAATCGATTGAAAAGGGAGTGTTTTTAAATATTTAATGAAAATATTTTTTAAGTAAAATCGATTTTTTTTAAAAAAAATTCACCCTAATATTTAAGTGAAAAAAAATTCCACCCTAAATTATTTTAATTAAGCACTACATAATTAAAATCGAATTATTTTATAAAAAATCCACCCTAATATTTAAGTTAAAAAAAATCCACCATGAATTATTTTTATTAAACACTACATAATTAAAATCTAATTATTTTAAAAAAAATCTACCCTAATATTTAAGTTAAAATAATTTCACAATGAATTATTTTTATTAAACACTACATAATTAAAATCAAATTATTTTAAAAAAAGTCCACAAACATCTTTTAAATTTAATCACCGTATTCATAATTAATGAAAAATTAATTAATTATTATAAGTTAATTAATACAATAGTTCTCGTAAGTGAATTTTTAAAGTTAAGGGAGAGAGAGTACACACGTTTTTTTAGGTAAAGAGAGTGTGTGTTTTTAAATTTCACCTGTACGAGAGAGAGTAACTTTTAAGTTTTTAAATTTCATCCGTCGATCTTACGATCAACAGACGCCTACAGAACTTGTGCCCTTATATATAAAATAACTTAAAATTAAGTATAATTAGAAAAGTAACTGATATCACTAAAAAAAATAACTTTCATGCAAAAAATAAAAATATATAATAAATACAATTTAAACGAACGGACCCTGGTCTGTAACCCCTGCATATTTTATTTATTGTGCATAAGATTTTGCCATACAAATGGGGGAAAACGGAAACCACACAAGCCCCCGCGTTTCGCGCCGGCACGCCACACCATGTGGCACGACACATTAATAATTAATTAAATACGCCGACAACACGGACTTAATATCTCGTTTACAATGAACTTTTAATTTTAACTTTAATCTTATATAAATTCTAATTTATTATTATTATTATATAAATTTTTATTTTATAATTTATCATAAATTTTAACTTCACTTAGTAATAGTATTCAGTTTCTCACACCTCATTATTAAATTACTCTTAAAGTTGTGTTTGCATGTATAGAAATAATGAAAAAAGAAATGAACAAAATTTAATTTTTAATGAAAAATAAAAATGATAGGAAATAAATTTATAATAAAGATATTTATGTATGTAAAAGAAATAGATAAAATTAAAAATTTAAGTATTTACGTAGATACAAAAATTTACAAGAATTGAAATTATAGCAAATGAATAATTGTAAAGTAAGGAGAGAGAACTTAAATTTCTTATTATTCACGTAGAACTGAATTTGCGAAAGGAAATTTTAGATTTTTGGTCTCTTTAATCTTACTAAGTTTTGGATATTTCGACCTTGATTGAAAATCACATAAGAGAAAAAGGAAATAAGATAAAATAAAAAAATAAGAGAAAAAGAAAATAAGAAAATATAAAAAGGAAAATAAGAAATGAAATAAAAATAAAATTAGAAAGAACTAGAGAAACCTGGAAATAAAAAAAGGGAATTTGAGAAAAATAAGAAAATAAACAGAAAGAGAAAGAGATAAAATTTTATTTTAATGTTTGTATTTTACTTTTAATTAGTATAGATTTTTTTCTAATTTTTAAAATAATCATTATTTTTTTACTTGCGTGCACAAATTTTTTTTACCTGACATTCCTAATATTTCATTTTTATTTCTGTATAATTTTTTTCTTTTTTTTT
>JAMKPZ010006105.1:0-25534 GCA_024699675.1 Amphibolis antarctica | reverse complement strand
ATAATATAAATAATTATTTATATCATATCATTAATCGATACAATCAAATCATATCATTAATAATATAATTAAATTATATCACTGAATCAATCTAACACACTCCAATTGATATATCTGGGGATTCCATAATTATGACGATCCACTGCTTGGATGCCTTTTTTTTAATCTAACGTGACGATGGTGTCACTGTGCCACTTCTATTTTATTGCTGCCACGCCTTTTGCCTCCTCCTGCTACTCGACCTGCCGTCTCCTCTCTTTCCCAACCCACTCACTCTTCTTCCCATCTCACCCTCATCAACCCAGTGTTGCGCTGGGCATGCTCCTCCCACATACCTTGCCCTTGTAGCATAATGGGGTCGGGTGCTTGAAAGGAACAAGGGTTTCGTTCTTCCCCATCTCGTTGCTGCTGCGAAGTTGCCTGGAAAGAGCGGGGTGGTGGAGCTATTTCTTGTTTTCCTTGGCCATGGGGACCAACATCGCAGGTCGGTGTGCAAACGGGCTTTCTTCTTTGTGGAAAATGCTGTTGCTTCCATCCACATTTCTCGCTTGCATTTCGTTTCTCTCTGCTGAAGGTGCCGTTTGTTGGTTGATGCGTGACAAAGGTGGGATCTTTAGGAGTGTTTGGTTGATGGGAAGCAGTGGAATGCTGGGTTTGGGCTGTCTGGTTCTTCCATTTCTCTGCTCTTCTGCGTGATTAGTTTAGGTCGCAGAATAATGAAATTTACAGCATTACATAACCACGCCCATTTTCCTTTTATTTAGCTACAATAAATCGCTGTAAGCTCAGATGCTTCCAACCTATCTGACCTGTAATTTTTTTATTTTTTTTTCCCATGTCACCTGTATCTTCCATTTAGCCTTTTGTCTCAGTAACTTGCAATTGTTAGGTGCCCCTTTGTATTCTTCTTGACTTGTGTTTTTTACTCTGCTGGTTGATTGGTTCTTCTCCAAGCAATTGTTTACCCCAGGGATCTGTATCAGGAGTTTTCTTGTTGTATTCTTATTATCTTTATTTACATGTGGAATTATTATATATTGCTATTCATGATACGAACTGTTGGAAAGGATGGTTTTCTTCGCATACCATATTCCAATATGCAATATACACAAGCACACAAGTTTGCATGACCTGCATCCATTCCTACTGCACTACTTTTTACACATGCACTTTAAACGATACTCTCACAAGATCGACACACCTACAATACTCACATTCTCCCTATACTCTCAGTTCTATTTTTGATGTTCTATCCATATGCACATGTTACCCTACTTATAAGTATCACAAGTGGATGGAGAAAAGAAGTGGAACAACTAGATTCCAAGCTTGGCTTTGTAGAAAGTTAAGTTAGAAAAAATATAGATTTCGAGAAGCTAAGGTAGATTTGTGCCAGAATTCTTCACGACTATCTCTTGTTGGATTGGTGTTGAACCAAGTCCATCAACATTCATCCTCACCACTGATATTTTTCTTCATCTCTGACCGTAGGTGAAAGTCTTTGAACTTAGTTTGACTAAAGTTCTTTAGTCAGCATATTTGCTACCTGTTTGTTCAACCATCACTCTCCTTTCTATATTCCTCATCCATTTCTTGCTCCTTGATTTCTGTTCGAAGTTGAACGGCTCACTATGACTATTTTCTTTGGTAAAAGTTGCCTTTGCATGCCATGGATTTGACTTTTTTTGGTCTTCTTGATCTTCATAGCTCTTGCATATCCTCTTTTTCAATCTTTAGTTTTAATGTTCTAAAAATGGGAAAGTCCAAGTACTTTGCAGTCTAGGTTCAGTGAGATAGAGCATCTTAGCATATATTTTGTGACCAAATATATTGGGAATGTCCAAGTACTTTTTAGGATTTACATATTCAAAGAGTGGATGATGCCATCTCAAAGGAGACATACACTAGACTTCCTTAAGGAGACATTATTCTTAGATTGTAAACTTGAAAGTACTTCTATAGACTAGTGTCCATCACTGTGGGATGGTTCATCAAAGATTCTTGAGTATTTTCAAGAATGAAGCTATGTATCTTGACAATATCTTGTTGACATCCATGAAACATTGATAATCCACAACACATCTCTAGAAATTATAATATCTGAAGAAGCATTCTCACTCATACTATCCATAAGCTAGGAGATAACAATGCCTTTTGTCAGTTAACTAATCCTCATAAGCAGCAATCTTGACAAATGTGTCATGAATAAGGTTTCACATCTTTCAATGTGCTTCAATGAAATTCTCAATGGCTTGAAATCATAGGAGATAATTCTATTCAGTTACACAGATGTATAGCTCAAACTTTTTGCTAGACTCACTAGACATTGCAGATGAGGCCCAGGGCATAGTGTCTCACACAATACCAAAAGACGTAAATATGGTATGCTTTGCACGCCAAAAGTGTCAAATATGCACAAATAAACCTGATGAGTGGAAGATGACAACAAATCCGTGCCAAGAATCATTCAAACACAATCAAGATCCAATGGCACAAGGAAAACATGGACATGTCTATGTATAAATAGGAGGGCATGTTGGCAGACTAGAATGTTGCAAGGAATACACAGTTGTGGTAAATTCTGACTTGTCCTAAATTGTACATCAGTAGAAAGTAAGACGTCATGTTTTTCATTTTCATCAATTTTCAGTTCTTGTGCTATGCTTTTGCCATTTGATTTTGTCCTCTGCTTTTGATGCCATCTGGTATTAAATTGTTCTTTTTCTTGAATTGGTGAAATTAAACACTTAAATGAAGTTGGTGGAATCTAAATTTGCAGGATTTGTGATTGATCCAACAAAGTTTAGTCAGCTGAGCTTGGAAGAAAAACGTGAGCTGGTTTATGAAATATCTCTGTGGGCAGATAATGCCCCTGAAATACTCAAATCATGGAGTCGTCGGGAGCTTCGTCAGCTAATATGTGCTGAATTGGGAAAGGAGAGAAAATTTACAGGAGTTACAAAACCTAAAATGATAGCTCACCTACTTAGATTGGTTTCATTGAGGAAACTGAGAAAAAAAATAGATGATCCATCCAGCAACTTGCCAATATCAGAAGACAACCAAACTGGTAAAAAGAGAAGGAAGAAAGAATATTCATTGCCATCACTGGATAATCTAGAACATGATCCGCCAATAAACACTGAAAAGAAGCAAGATGCTGTTATTTGTCAAAATCTTGCTTGTCAGGCCATTCTGGTCACAGGTGATGGTTTTTGCAGGAGGTGTTCTTGCTGCATCTGTCATGATTATGATGAAAACAAGGACCCTAGCTTTTGGGTAGTCTGCAATTCTGATCCTCCTTACAACATGAAGTCTTGTGGAATGTCATGCCACCTAAAATGTGTACTTGATCATGAGAAGGCTAGTGTTACAAAGAACAGTGGCTATGTTAAAGTGGATGGATGCTTTTACTGCTTTTGCTGTAGAAAACTTAATTGGTCACTGAGGTAGTTTAGTGTTCCATTTTTTTGTAGTTGTAGTGCTTTTTGTATTCTCCAGGATTCAAATCCTGGAGAGGACTATGAATCCATGACCATCTAAGTTATTGCAAATTTGCAATTGGTGGTTAGTTTAGTGCTCTATTTAGAAAATACATTGTTACTACAAACAACCTTCAACACATGTCGCAGTCTCCACTTAAACAACCTGTACTTTTGCACAACCAGCAGAGAAAGCAGTTGCTTCATTGGTTTGGTGCATTTGAGTGTGAAAGGCTTTTGTACCAGTCATTGGCTTTTAGTTAGTGTGTGCAGGAGATGTAGCTCTTCTTGGACCTTATTTAGCTCATGCCCAGAGGAGGTATAAAATGCATCTCTCTACCACTTTCTCTAACCACCTCCAGTACTCGGATTCTGACAAATTTCTTTCAATCTCTTTTCATATTCATCTTAAGTTTTAAGCAAGGGTATGCTGCGTCGTTCATTCTTATGTATACTGTGTACAAACTTCCTTGCATCAAAATTTTCTCATGATTCACTGCTAGAAAATGTGATCTCTATGTTTTTAGTTCAGAAAAATGAACAGGATAAGGTCCTTCCTTCTGGCCCACGTTAACTTTGTCTCATGTCCTGAATTAATTTGCTTGACAGATGATAGGAAATTTAAGAATTCTAGAACTTGATTTTTAGCAAAACGCATTTTATGTTTTCTTGCATTAAATAATGGGTTTCTGTTTTTCTGTAGATGCTGGCAAAAGCAACTATCACTAGCCACATGTGCTAGGACAGTTGATCAACTCTTACCACGGCTATCCCTATGTCATGAGATCTTAGAAGGTTCTGAACGATACAAAGCACTTCATGCTATTGTAGATACAGCTGCAAAGAAGCTCAAAAATGAGATTGGACCATTCGATAAGGTTCCCATAAAGATGGGGCGTCGTGCAGTCAAGCAACTTGCCTGTGGAACTGATGTTCAAAGTCTGTTAGCTTGTGCTGCATCAGCAGAAGTTGATGATTGCTTTCCATGCAGGACGCCAGAGTTGGGTGGTGGTACCAAACCAAAATCTCTAGGTATCAAAATTTCCAACGTCAATAATTTCAACTTCCACTGCACATTTGCACCTGAATTCCAAACTTATGCTGTTCGTGCACCTGATATTTGACACAGGACCATCAATATGCCAACTGCAGTTCGAAAATATTTCTTCTACTTCTGTTGTCATCTCACTCTACTCTGAAGAAAAGATATCTGAAGACACTGTCATTGGCTACAGATTGTGGCATCGTAAGTCTGATGACCCAGAATATTCAGAGAAACCCACATGCATCATATATAAACCAGATAGACATGCAACGATTTCCCAGCTCATACCTTCGACAGAATACCATTTTCGTGTATCTGTATTGGGCACTGCAAAAGATATAGGGATGTGTGAAGCAAGGTATATCACACAAGCTCCTCAAAATAGCAGTGGCAATCTCTCTTCTCAAAGTTCAGACAGCAACCATGCATGGAAAAGTTTCCTTTCAGATCTTAGTGCAAAACATAAAGAACATGCGTGCCCACTGATTTTCCCAGCTGATTCCCAATGGGGCTGTTCAAACTCTATTGGCAAAAATAGGACATCAAAGCTCCTAAAGGCCAGTCGCAGAAGCTTGTCTAAAGTTCTTCCATCGCAAGACGCAATCAACAACAATGAGAAGATGGACCCTCCATCTTCAGATGACATGCCTTTTGTATACTCCAACTCTGATCATCTTGACACCCCAAGCAAATCCGATGTCCCAAAGAATTTGCCAGATGCAGTCAACGAAAAGGAGTCAAGTGAGAGGGAGTACGAGTATTGTGTGAAAGTGATCAGGTGGTTGGAATGTGAGGGTCACATGGAGAGGGATTTCAGAGTGAAGTTTCTGACCTGGTTTAGCTTGAAGGCCACGGTGCAAGAAAGGAGGGTAGTGAAAGCATTCATTGATGTCTTGGTTGATGAACCCGGAAGCCTGGTTGATCAGTTGATCGATGCTTTTGTGGACGGAATCTGCATCAAGGAAAAGCCAATTTTGCAAAATGGTTTCAGCACCAGGCTGTGACATTGAATGCTTCCCAATCCATCTAACTTGATTGCCCTTCTGGTTACCATTTCTATCTTGACCTTATCTTTAGTCGGCAGATTTCTTCAACCCAAGTGATTATTTTTTTGCTCGGTGGGAATTAACAGGTATATATGGTGCTTTGAAGCGTTCTTCATGTTTGTTAACCCGCAACTCATGTACCAACATTAGTATCCACCAAGAAGGGCATTGTATTTATGGTTTTAACATCTTTCTAAATGCCTTCATGAAATACTTTTACAATCTAGGAATGTTGTTTCCCCCCTCTGAATGTAATCTGTGATGGATTGTAGTGGTCTGGATCCAGCAAAGATATGTAAAATAGAAAACAATGACAAAATAAAAAACAAGGGTAACATTTGCAATATGTATCTCTACTTATGCCTGTAACCAAAAAAAAAAAAAAACCCACGAGGGTAACAATGGAGGTTTGATTAGAGACGTGCCACTGCAGATCCTTTTCTGCTCGATTTCTGCAATCTTGTACAACAGATGCTTCTGCTTCTCCAGCAGTGTAATACAACATACCTTTCTTGCCATTCGTTCCCCAGATTCTAAAATCATATCTAGAAGTGTTTTTTGTTGCATGATGATAGCATTTCCCTTGAAAATGTTGCTGCAGGAGAATTTACAGCCAACACGACTGCACTCTTTTTTGATTTTTGTACTAGAATAAATTGAATTATAATTTATTTTATTAAATTATTTTGATTTTTTTGATACTTTTATGTTGTAAATATATTTATATTTATACTATTTTTTCAAAAGGCATCCACTTAAACCCCACTTTTCAAAAATCCATATCATGTTTGTTTTCCATTTTTTACAACATTGGTTGGAACCTTCAATATTCACTTCTTTTGTCAAAAAGCCTTTCTCACTCTTACATTCACTCCTCATCCAAAAAAGAAAACCTTTGTCTCAATTGAAAAATCCCTTGCCAAAGTCTTCCCTTGAGTGAAACATAAAAGATAAAGGGTGGAGTGAAATAAATCCTAGAGCCTCGAGGGCATGGGGTTAAGAAGAGAAGAGAAGAAAAATTGACAATTGAGAGGAAAAAGCTGATCATCTATTATTAAGAAGAGATTTACTAAGAATAAAAAGGTCCATCCACCTATTTCATTCTCACAAATGGATAAACATTTGCTTCTGTTACATTCATTGTTAAAAAACCTTTCAAAAAAAACCCATTAATTGTTAACACAGGAAATGGAGTAGAACATTGATAAGATTCAGTAGAGCACTGAAGTAAATATTGAAATACAAAAGTATTTAATGAAATATCAGACTTATTGGTGATATTGTATTAAAAAACCCTACGTATAATGCAAACCTCAGATAACATACAGGTGTAAAAATAGTTTTAACTAACACGAAGGAATTCGACCTGGATACCAACATTAGGAGGAAAACATCAACATGAAGAATATCGAGTTATGGCGCGTTTGGAATCACCATAAAAAAAATATTTCCAAATTTTGAATTTTACGAACACAAGTGCCTGTGACTACGACCCTGCTGCCTTGCTCGGAATGAAAAATGCATCGCTACAGAATCGTACCATCAAGCCATCTGAGATTGGGGATGACATCTACCAGTACCATGCGGAATTCCTTACTTGCGATTGCATTTCCAGCAATATCCAACTGCTTCAGTTGCATATCCTGAAACAACAATTTTGCCTCCCAGTAATCTGCTACCATGCAGTCATGTTTCTCAATAATATCCCAACCGCTTGAGGTAGAGTGAGACAGGGGGGAAGCACATAAATATCTAGTAGTATCGATTGGATGTGCACCGATTTGATTGTAAGAAATATTCAGTACTTCCAGTGAAGGCATCAGTTTCAAAGGCTCTAGAGCACTGAAGCTACTAATTCTGTTTCCACGCAAGTTCAAACAAGAGAGAAGCTGCATTACCTCCAGTCCTGTTAATGGTCAAGATAAAAACTAACTGAGATGGTAGAGAACAGAAGATATACAGAAAATTAAAGACAATCTGGAATAAAACATGTAAACATGAAATGATAAACAAGAACCTTCAATGGATTTAAGCTCATTATTGCTGAGATCTAGAATCTGGACCCATAACAACCGTTCAGTAAAACCAATGCGAGATAATGACAGATTATTAAGCCGTAAGAAGACACAGCTTGGGCATGTTGGTGAATTTATTTTCGTGTTCTGCCAGCAATGCTTTGACAAAATATCTCCATCAAGAGTAATCTGCATATCACTTGGACATCAAAATATGATTAAAGATACAAATTGTGCTGCTACTGCTTGAAAAAACAATATAAAACAATACTGAAAAAAGAGCTATCAAGATAAAAGAAATTGAGATATTCCTCAAATGAGAAACGATAATTAAGAGACAATGAAAACCGAGCCTTACCTTGTCCATTAGCACCATGCTATGCATATCCTTGTAATATTCAACATGGTAAGTGTCGGATTCCATCAAGTCCTTGTACAGTTTCAAAACCTCCTCAGAATGGATTTTCGTTTTTGCAGAGAAAGTATCTTTAGATATTATGGAATCAAGTGCAACTAATAGCCGTGCCAATGTAAGCTTTGCAATTTTACTGCCATTATGAACATAAAATAAATACAAGCCCTAATGGAGTGAATCACCAGAAGGCATTAACGAAAAGAACCTCAATATAACAGCAAAGCAGTAAAATGACTAACCAATCCAATAGAGATAATAATTCCTTGAAGAGAGAGATCTCATTTGATAAAGTCTCCGTACGCCAATTTGAAGTTGAAGATTCAAGATCCTTCTTTATTTGAAGTTGTTTGAATAACATAGAACAATCAACTTCTGGAGCAATAGTTATGTTGGAGTATGACTCATCATCTTCCCAGGCAACAAAATCTTTTGATAACCTGCCTTCAGTTTCTTTTGATGCTGTAGATGCTATATTTCTTACATCTAAAGTAAAATTAAATCTATACAGGTCGGTGTGCTCTGAAGCAGACAAGCAACCCTGATTATAATCCATGGTAACCTCAACTGGAAAGATATTGGAAGACTCACCTTTTACTGGAGGCATTTTAAGATATGCCACCCAGTAACTGGCCTCTTCAGATCTGGTGATTGAAAGGGGCTTCCATTTGATATCTTCATTCTTGGTAAATGAAGATTTTACAGTAATAATTGATGAATTCAAACCTTTAACTGGATGGTTAAAGCAAAGTACAACAGGAAGATTTTCTTTAACTACATAATCTGAAATTGTGGCTGAATGATAGTCCGTGATTCTGTTGTTAGATACAATGTTAGATACAACAATATTTGATCCATTGGCTGGCCAGGAGGAACTCACTAGTAATGGCTCATGTGAAAAAGTTATCTGATCAAGAAGCCAAAGATAGTAAAACCACCCACTTTGATCATCTGGATCTGTGAAAATGGCATTGTGAACAAGCTCAAACTCCTCTGTCAAGACCACCTTCAGTGAATAATGTTGAGCCTTTTTCTTTAGTAACTGTGACAATAGTACACTACAGATAATAATTTAGTTTAGACAAAAAGTGTTTTATATCTTGAACAGCTATATGAAATGTCTATTTAATTTCTTTCACTCTCTACCATGATAGATCATCTTGATCATACTGAAAGAAACTTTTGTCTCATACTACTAATATTAGAGAAGTAGATCAAATAAACTGAAGTCTAGAATCAATTCATATCAAAATTTGCTTAAATTAAGGCACAATTGTTAGGTCTAAAGTTACAATTTGTTAATTCTGGGTTGATATAAAGCAACTTTCCATAAGATTGGGAACACATTGGGAAAATTAGTAATGACATTTTCTGTAATGACCATATACTCCAATAGCAAACATAAGTGATAACCATTGATTTCTTCTCTCCTTATTCCTACATTTTCTTGTAAAAATTTACAAGGGATACAGAAATACCTTCAACTCGCTAAAATTATACCTTGGACGAACCTTTTAACACATCTGGCACTTGAAACAATTGATGAACGTCCCCAAACATGTACTCCACAACTACCCATATACTTCACCTTGGCTTGTAATCAAACAATACTAAATCAACTCCCACTAAAACATCCTGTGCCTACAAGGAGACTTTATACTCCAAATTTAGAAGTTAAAGTTATCATATTACTAATACAGATGAAGAATAACTAGTTGTTAAAAGGGAAAAAATACCATCCCGAATTATGAAGGGGAATGGTAAATATATGCTTCTTTTATATTGTCTGGCCTCATTTTCCCTAGATATATATGATAAAAGGCAAGGCTGAAGAATGGAAAAAGGATCAGAAAACCACTTGACAGTATTGAGACTAATTGGATTGGAATTGTAGACCACATGGTATCACCTGACAATATTAGTCAAGGACTACGGCATTCAAGTTTATTCCAATTTCTCTTTGTCCTTCAACTTATTTCCCAGAACTATTTTTAGACAGAATTCCCTGGTACTCTGTTTGCATTTGTTTAAGGCTCCCACAAGAGGAGCTCTTGCAAACAAACATAGGTTGAATTTCTAGCTCTTAGGAGCTGCAACTCTTGGGGATACTGTCTATAAAGAATTTCTTTTAGAATTACAAAATAACAACTCAACACCAGCTACAGCACCAAATTCACGCTATAACAGCTATTTGTAGAAGCTGCTACTGTAACAGCTCTTACTACCATAGTGAGACCAAATGCGCCCCTGTAAGAAAATGACCAAATAGGCCACAGTTCACCAAAATGATTTCAACTACCCCATTCAACCCTATGCGCGCACTGTGATGAATAAGCAAAGCAATGGACAAACAAATCCCAAGAGAAAGAGGTCCTCAAAGAGATTATCCATACCTACGGTTGTACCAAGCAGAATAATTGCTGAAATTTTGGTTTATCTTTTCAGTCACAAACTTCAACTCATCCTCTTCGGAAACGCCCTTCATGGCTGCAACGAATCTAAAAATGTGCCTAGGCATAAATAAGGGGAGAGGGGACAACAAAGCAGAAATCAAAGGTCAAGTATTCAACCCCGATAGAAAATCCACCTTCTGTAGTTCCATCCATGGAAATTTCTAGAATCCAACTTCAGCAACTGATCCAGTAGCCGGAATTCAAGCTCGTAATCCGTCGGTGAAAGCTCCTTCTGCAACACCCACTTCCGATGGTGCCACGCACCATAACACTTGGGGTTCCGCTTCAGCGCGATCTCAACCTTCAGAACAAAACATGAAGAAGAAGAAACATGAAATTTAGACCAAAAATCCCTCCTCGATTTTCATCATTGCAGCTAACAACGACCGATGACCAAACGTACAACTCTGAGCTCCCTATTGACAACGGATTTGATCTCTTCCGGGTCCGAAGTCGACTCCAACATGTTTTGAACTGCAAGCTTCCTGTAGTTCCACGCCGTGTAAACCTCCGGATTCACCTCCAGTAGCTTCGTACTAATTTCCAAGGTCTCCTTTGTGTATCTGGAACACGAACGACAACCAGACTAAGGAAAAAAAAAAACCTCAAACATTTTCTAGGAAAAAAAAGAGATCGTGTGGTGTCAAATGGATGAGTCGCATGTTACATCTGATTGTGGTGGTTGTGGAGGAGCTGAGCCTGGACGGCGCGGAGATTTTCTGCCTTGGCGGCGGCGGCGGCGGGGTCCTCCGCCTTGGCGGGCTTCCGTGGCCGGCCGTGCATGTTTTGATCGGAGACAGAAGTGGTGGTGTGGATCTGCTGAGGTCTGCGGAGGACCCGACGATCAGGATTCAGGGTGTGATGGTTCGGCGGCGCCGGTCCAGAAATGGTTCGTGGCCTTTGGGCGGTTCGGTTTTATTCTATGAACCGGTGATATCAAATATCATACATCGAATTTGATTCAATATTTCAATGAAGAAGTAGATACAGGGAGTAATAAATGAGCACAAGAATAATTTATATAATTCACGATATATAAATAATTTGTGAGTATCGGATAAGATAAATAAAGGATTGTATAATTCGTAATATCCATAAAAATAAATAAAGATGACGAATACCATATTTGAAAATTATTTTTCAAAATTTTTTAATATATAAACTTTTACCATATATAACTTTGGTGTATTTACGTAAAAGAAATCACTTATGAAACAATAAAAAGTAATTTTAAGATGAATGTCTAAGTAAGATCAAAAAATCGATAGTTAATGATAAGATGATATTTGATGTAATTATAGTAAATTTAAATTACATTAGTATTTATATAATAATATAATTTAAGTATAAAATATAATTATTTAAAATATAACAACATTGACGTAATTAAAAAATATAATAAAAAATTATGAAAAAAAAGTATTAAAAGTAATTTTAAGAACGAAACAAAACCTTTAACTTTATTCAACTTTTGAAATTAACTGAAAACTCTTTCCAAACATTATCTTAAAATAAATAAGAGTCATGGATCATAAGATCGATAGTTAAAATGAAATCCAACAAATACAATGATGAAAATCATAGACCCACTCGAAACATTACCGAGTGCCACTACAACTGTGTGGTCAGGATTAATTATATACTTGTTAGTTCTCAAGCTTGTACCGAAAAGAACAGTGCCACTCAAAACATTAATGAAATAACAAGCAAATCACAGTTCCAACATTAGGCCAATTGTTTCAATGGAACGAACGCTAATCTACAAGGCTGTGTTATCACGATCAGGTTGGGGCTACGGGTACTACCATTTGTACAAAAGTTCTTCAGGAATTCAACGTTAACGATGTGCATCATCACCTTGCAGCAGCTGACTTTTTGTACAGTCCCGGAGTCCCCCATGATCAATATGGAAGTCTCCTTCATTCATTCATGTTTTTGTCTTTGCGTCATCTTCCACTCTCTCTTCTCTCTGTACGTCAGTTGAGATGCCTTTGGTAATCCTGCACAAGGGGCGGACACGTTCAATTCATATGGATGATGCTTCATTTATCATTGCATGACCACACATGTCGCACTCACAGTCCAGCAGCAGTGGTTCCAACCACCAGATGGGCATTTGTAGTAAGAATCATTTGTTTGTTGTCGGCCAAGTTAGAACTGCTAACTTCACACGTCAGCTGCAATAAAATCATAGAAGGTGCAGAGTATTCAGACACTCTTGCAGCAAGAAACAAGTTTCAGAACTTAACAGCTTTTGGCAAATGTACCTGGTCATTTGGATTAACAGTACTTTGGACTCCCAAATTTGAAGCCTTGGAGAGACACCTCAAGGTTCCCTGTTCGCTCGACTAAGTGAGAATTAGAATATGCAAGTTCACTTAAGAATCTTCCCAATGGCCTACGATACATGATCTTGCCAGAAAAGCTGTTTTTACCACGGGAAAGAATTGGAATGATACTGGGTAGAAGGACCTTATCATACATGCATTTTGGAATGTCCCAAATCGAAAATATCAACAATTTTTTTGTTTCCTCAGTGATTTTATCTTCCTGACAAATCACATTTTATAATTTTTACCTCTAGGTTTAATATGATACTAACAAAATGACAAATACAATGTATGAAACTGCTACCAAATGGAGAGTCCACTATACTTAGCTTATCTCCTAAGAGGTTGTTTCTTATTACACATGTGACTAGATTGGTCTTTTTCATCAAAATCCAACTAAGTGATGAAAGAGACCTCATTACTATAGACTGAGTCCAACATTCGTACTCATTCGATGTGAGACTATCATTCAACACACCCTCTCAAGTTCCAACATATAGGCCAGATGTGCCCGCCAATCTCGAGCTCTGATACCATATGGTCAGACTAATCTTTTTCATCAAAACTCAATTAGATGATGAAAGGAATCCCCACTATGATATAGATCGAGTTCAACATCTATACTCATCCGATGTGAGATTATTGTCCAACAATACAAATAACCTTGAAGGTTAGATTAGAATAATCTAATAATTATTGTATCAATGTTTTGCTCAATTTAATTTCATTATTACCACAAAAGGCCAATCTAGCATAGTAGCAAGTTCCAAAAAATCTCGTGAGGGTAAGGGAAATTAACACAATAAAACATGAAATAGTGTGTAAGAAAAACAAGCTTCAGCTAATACAATTCTGTCGGATAGTGTGCTAAACAATGAAAGAAAGGAAGCACGATCCTGCTGAATTTCCTTGCACTGACCTTGTTTGCCCACATTAATCCACATGCATTACATAATGATCTTGGACCAGCAGGCCCACGTCGCATTGCTGGTGTTGCCTTTTCACTAATGCCACAATTTTGACATCTGCCAATACAAGAGAAAGCCCAATAGCTAGGCTTGAATTTCAACAAGTTGTAACATGCGTGAAGACCAGAGATAAAATATCATGAAAACAAGAACCCACTTTGCTTCTCTAAGAATATCCTCCCCACTAGAGTTCTGAGCAGGATCACAACTAGATCCTGCTACCTGTCCCTCCTGAGGATTAGCCTTCCCAGCAAACTGTCCTTTCTTCCGTTGCATTCTGATACAAAGTTATATTGCAAAGATGAATACCTATAGTGGAATGGTAAACAACCTTCAAAAAAATGTATTAATAAATAGGCATACTACACTACAATAAAAAACACCAGGTTATGAGTACCCATGCAAAATAAAGCAACAATCAATGCCCTCATTTCACTATTTGGAGGCAATAGCATAAATCATTTTCCACCATCTTATTCCTATGCATCACCAAATCTTCCATTGGATTATGACATTAAATATTTGAATTTTTTTGCTATTTCTAACTAAGTAGTTTTTATCTTTCTTTACCTCTTTTAATTTCATCAAAATTTATTAATTGTCCTTTTTTCTTATAGGAGCAACTATATGCCTATTTTGGGCATGATCAAATCATTTAAGACTTTCTCATTTTATCATCAGTGTTATTCCTACTCCGTTTTGAATTAAATATTTTATTACTATATCTCTTAATATATTACCACCCATTCATTTTAATATTCATATCTTTGTAACACTAACTTTTATATACATTCATGTTCAATAATGTAAAGTCATAAATTTAAAATTCATCTCAAAACCAATTATATTGAGTGAAGGGTCTAACACATTATTAGTCACAAGTCCTATCTCTATTTTCTCAATGTAAGATTTTTTTCAATACTCTTCCTCACTTGTAGTTTATTTATATATCTACAAGTATCAATAAGTGGATGTATGTAGAACCAGTTTTGATACTATGTTAAAGTTTATCTTAAAATCAATTACATGAAAAGATGCCTTATAGAATTTTTCTTCTAATTTAGAAATATTATTAATTCCAGAACAGTATTAAAACGTTTTAGATGCTTTTCTCGTTTTCATTGAAGCTAGTTTAATTCTGTATCTTATGTTTCCACATACATATTTGACCTTATATAAAATATGTAAATGGGGTCAAATAAAGTAATAGAAGTATGACATAAAGATATATGAATACCATTTCAATCCACAAACTCCAAGAGAAGGTTCCTACATATCAAGTGGCCTCAAAGTGGAGTGATTATCAATCACATTTTATAGAACAGAAACTACTTATGTTTAATAATCAAAATCTGCAATACATTGTATCGTAACTTACAAAAAGGAAAGCACAAGGATTTATAATGGTAATTTGCAAATAACACATTCAATAAATTGACACCTACATGAATGACAGCAATGTTCTTACAAGTATCAAATGTTCTCTGGAAGGCGGTTGTCTGTTAAGGACGGTTATTTATCATTAATAAAAAAGAATGCTAAATGAACTTATCATTAGCTGGTTTGGAAAAGCAAATCTCCACTAAATGTGTATGCTTTCATGTGGCTCCTAGCACATGGACATCTGGTCACAAACAAGCTAGTTGGAGGCCACAGTCTGACAAGGTTTTATTGATCACCTTTTTTTGAGTCTGACAAAGTGCAAAAGCTGAAAGAGAATTTCCAGCAAGTCCCAACCATCCCATTCAGTCTCTCCTCTAAGGAAACCTCAAAGGCACATAGCCAACCTTCCACTATCTTGTTTTTTGGTGGAATAATGCCTTAGCATTGACTTTCCTAGTTCAAAGCCTAGTGGATCAAGAATCCCCCTTGTCTGGAAGAGTTGCAATGCTTCCCAAATTTTTCTCCTCTAAATATCTCTCAATCGTGCTTACTGATGGAGATCAAATACTTGAAGCCATTGAGGAATCCGCTTCATTGAGAGATATACCAACACCAAGGAGTAATCTAACTTCCATTAGGTGCTCAACTACAGTATGGAGCATTGTGGCATTTAAATGAAGAGATTGACTCTGACTCAACATGAGAGGTTCTCTATGGAGAAAAGGTACAAAATGTGACAAAAAATGGATGGCAAAGAGACTAGTGCAATCAATAAGGAGGATAGATTGAGAGACAAAGAAAGAAAGGTTTAGAAGTGATCAAGCACATATCTAGAAGGCTGAGCATCATGAACAACTTATCCAGAAAACAATATGTTTGTGAAGTTTAATTGATTAAAGAACTTGAATGGCTGCCATGATAATAAATGCATGAAAGAAGAAGAGAGGCAATTGAGTGGAGAATTTTTTTTTCGTGGGTGACCTTTCTGGAATGGTCTTACCCTCCAATGATCCATTGGTGTTCTCAGTGCAGGTATCAAACACGCTAATAAAGAGAATTTCTATCAATCCAAGAGCACATGACATCCTCAACTGCATATTGTTCCAGAACTTGGGGTTCATCCAATTTAAACCCCCATCCAAACTCAACATAGTATAACAGCTTAAATAATAGTCTCACTATGGATGAAGGAACAATCACACTTCCTTATACACTAGGCAAAGTGAAGAATCAACTTGATTGGTCGATTTCATAGCAGACAAGGTGGCAGAAAACTATAACATAGTGCTTGATTGGTCATTCATATAGAAGGCCTGTGTACCTCCCCACATCCTTTATCACAAAGTACCACACAATACATACCAGCATGTTTCCTACAAGTACTACATTCAATGCTTGAGGGATGAGTGGAAGTGATGACCATCAAGTAGTTGGCCATGCTCTCCATCTCAGCATCAACAAACCCAACATGTTGGAAGGGCCTAAAGGCAACAAAAAAGAGAGGAGCCTATTGGAGAGAATGGAGACCTAATTAGGCTCCTTGCACTAAACGAGAGCCCCAATCTCTATTTGTTGATTGTTTATAGGGATGTTTGAAGAGCTTGTCCATAATTCCACTTGATAGCCATTTAACATCAAAGGCATAGATATGATTATCATCACCCAACATCTTAATGTTTGAACAAATGCCAAAATTAGGAAGTAGAAAAAGAAAGCATGCCCACTAGAAAAGTAGGATGTGGACATAAATATTAAGGCGCCAAGGCATCTAGGCAATAAGCCAGGGTGCCTTGGGTGTCCATGTAAATATCTATTTTTAATTTTTTTAGGTAATTATTATATATATTTATAAGTATCTAGTAGCAATTATGTATACTTTTAGGTCTATTATTTTCTAAATAACATTGAAATACATACATATTCTTAAGATAACAACAAAATATGAATTTCAATAATACTAATGCATATATTCCAAGGAATATATATTCATATACAAATGCATATACAAAATATGAATATATGCATATACTAATGCATGTATTCCGATGCATATGATCACTGTTAATTTGTTATATATGTACAACATACAGGGTACATAAAGTGGAAAACTTGTTCTTAACTATGTATATGATGTAATACAGGAAAGAAAAACTTTTAAAGACACTGGTCACACTACACAAGAAAAAAGGTAAGCAAGGAAAAACTAGATGTGAAGGGAAGCTAGAAGAGGTGGAGGCTTCTTCTTATGCATATTGTTCATTTAGGCCCTTAGCATATTATTCATGTAAAAGATTTACTAGTAAAAGAGTTACTAGTGATCAAAATTATCGAAAAATGCCAACAGTATCAGAAAAAAGAGTCACTAGTGATCAATAACTTTTTTTACCAACTGAATACCTGAGGGCAACCTCTTTCCTAACAGTATAACGGATTTTTTTATCAAAGCATCGCTCCTTTCGTTTTTCCCGAAACCTTATCAATGAAGCTGCTCGCTTTGCTGGCATGTTCGTCCACCGCATAATATCATCTAATCCCTAGAGATGAAAAATACTATATTACACAATTAAACATGTATACAGAATGAAACTTCATTTTCATGGAAGTACCCTGTTATCATGCTGGCATGTTAATGAAGAATCTGAGCCACCCACTCCAGATGGCATTTCACAGCTTCCCAGTAGCATGAGTACTGCTTGCACCTGCATCACAACACACTCATCAAAGCAAAAGTCTTTTAGTTCACTAATTAAAATCATCTAGCATGATTATGTAAACTTCCTTGCTAAAACCTAACAAAAATTAATAAAAATTGAATACTCCTACAATGCAAAAAGAAATGATAGAGAATTTGAAACATGCAAGCAGTCAGAAATAGCCCAACTCGTACAAAAAACCTAATTAAATAATATAGAAGCATCCTCTATGACGAAATTTTGCAGCATACAACAAGTATATGATAACAAAATATTCGTAGATTTGAAAGTTGGTAAAAAAACATCTGAAAGATAAACTATGTTAGCTTGTCAGTCGATTACGAAGTTTTTATATGAAAATGATAGTTACAGAAACTTTGCTAGTCATAAGCATCAGGTCACACACTTTGACCACCTTGTTTTTCCAGAATTAGTAAGAGTATGTTGTCATCAAGATTGAAATCCCGGTGGGGAACATGTAAACATAAAACTCTGACCAGGTCAGCTACTTAAAGTTGATTACATCGATCGTCTACTAACTAGAATAAAGCAGAGAAATGTAGCCTACAAAGCAAAGAAAATGAAGAAAATCCTGATGGGTAAATTTACGGCCACAACCCAAATTACAAAATTGAGATCACCACTGTTATCTAGCCACTCCTTACATAGGATTTTCACTACCATACCTTAATAAAGTAAAAAATAAGCAAAAAAACAGGAGTAAACAAATAATGATGAATTCCAGAATAAACATAATTAAAAAAAATCCACAATACAACATGATAAAAAAGCCAGTTACTTTCATTCACAGAAAAAAATCCTTTTGCATTATGAATATGGAAAGATGAGTAAAATGAATTACAGAATAATTCAAAAAAGCTTCTAATCCTACAAGAAAAATACAGAAAAAAAACTAAGCAGCACGATAAACCACAAGCCAACCCACCAGGTTAGGCGTTACCTTTTCGGGCGTAACGGAGTCGAAAACATACACTTCCCCTTGGAAGAGCAAAGTCAGCTGATTCGAACTCGCACTTGTCAATGGCATGGCGGGATCGACAAGGGTCCCATTCCCGTCCTGCTCCGCCCCCGTCGCCACCTTCATTCCCACGCCGTCCTCCACAGCCTCATACCCTCCTACTCCATTCCCGTCCCCCAACCGGGTCGTTATTCTCTTGGCTTTCCCGTCCCCTACTCCGTGCATTTCCATTTCCTCCACCAACACCTCCTCATTCTTCTGTTGCTGCTGCGGCTTCCCCAGATTCGCATCCGCCATGTCGCGCAAACCACCGATACTACGATAATGACCTAAGGAATCTACACCCAAATCCTAGCGGAACCGGAGGGAACACATCGGTATCCCGAGCGAAATCGTGGGCACGAGAGTGGGACGATGATCTCTGGTTTTTGCTCTTGTGTGCTGCGAAGCTCTCGGCTACAAGCTGAAATCTATGGTTTTTTTTGTTGTCCTCGTATCTGAACATTGGGAAGGACCGGGGCATTAAAATAAAACTTGCAGCACGGAACAGGCAAATCAAGGAAATATTGTTTGAACGGTAATAAAAGAGTGAAAAATATTGTTTTAACAATGTTCGATTTAGATTTTTTTGAATGTACTTGTCACTCGTTTTTCTTCTTCTCCTTTTCCTCTTTCTCATATGCTTCTTTTTTTTACTTGATTGCTTTGTTTTGTAGCTCTTTTAGCTTTGCTGTGATTTCATGATAAAACTTCTTATGTCGACTTCAATTATTTTATACATTTAATTATTTTATATACAAACTTCTGTCACTTTAATTATTTTATAATTTAAATTTTATTCATGAAATTAATTTTAACTTAAGTTCTATTCAACTTTCGAAGTTAATTAAAACTCTTTGAAACACACCCTTAATCTTACTTTAATTTTACTTTTTTTAAAAATAGAGGAAGAACATAAAGCTGCACAAAACATACAATTTCATTATTGATAAAATACAAGATCTATTTACCAATAAGAAAGGTTAAAAGAACACAATACATTGATAAATGTAAAGAATAATTTGATTCTAATTTACGAAAAACTCTCACTTATTATTCATTGTTTTTAAGATTAAATTTCAACCTAATATTAGAATATTAGCTCACGTATGCTATGGAATAAATGAGTTTAGAATTCCAAAATGAACCGGACAATTTATTTCGCGTTGAAACTTAAGTTAATATGCGTACTAATTCTACAGATTTTATTTCTATATAAATGGCGCGTTAATGTTCCCCATGCGAGAATCGATCATCAGCACCATTTATTCTGATTGTTTCACTGAATCGTCATGCATTTGCTTTTGGATGGTGGACTCTCACAGCGAGCGATAGCCCAGAAGCTAATGTCGCGTTGTGATCCACAGGGCGACCTTGTTGGATTTTTAACTTTGTTGGTGGGCAGAACAAATCAAACCTGCGATTTCGATCGTACACAATGCCTGAAAATGCCTGACTTGGGGACGACAACGTAACGCGCAAAGGATCCATCCACAGCGCCTTCTAGCAAATGAAAAGCTAGGGCTTCTGCAATGCAATTCATCAGAGATTCTAGAAATGAATGCAACTCATGCAACAAGATCAGTCCATTTAGAACAGCATCAAAAACAAAACTTGATTTTATTGCTTGCTGTCTTTTTTTTAAAAACAAAACTGTTGTATACTCGTGTCTATTTACCCACCTGGATGACTAGAAGAGCCTGTAAGATACATTTCATATTACATACGACATGATACAAAAAGCACGTGAATGGAAATCACTACGGCCGAACAACTATTTATACAAGGCTATGGTTCACCTGTCTGCTTCCAGGGATCAAGGAACGTGGTCCAAGCAAGCTCCTGCGCACAGGCAACTTCTGACCAAACCCAACATACTTCTGTGAGCGCACATGAAATAACCCACATGCTTATTATTGGTAGTGCTCAGCATTCACTCTAGTAACTTCCGAGCAGGCCGAGTCAATGAATCAGGATGTGAAATTTCACTTTTTATAATTTTACCCATAGATATGAGCAAAATTCAGGAACTTTTCTCTATCTGCAACTTGTAAATAACTAACAAAGCAATATTGTATTTGGAGGGAGATCGTCACTTGTGAAGGTCCTCATATGGAGAAGATGCACCAGAAGAATCACTTTGAGTCGGTGTAATATCCCTTGGTGAAGTTGGAAGAGAACCTCTTTGTGTCATTCCTTAAGAAAAGTGCAGTTTTAGTTTTAGACACAACAGATGAATGGTGACAGAGATGGAAGAAGAACATAAGCAGGTCATCATCTTTGAATGAGTTTCTAATATAAAATCCATGAAGCTACATGATAATTTCTTCAAAAAAAAGCTACAGGGGATGCATTCCTATTTATCAGGGAGAAAGAAAAAAAAAGAATCCTTTCCAAGGGCATAGGGTCCAACCATAGATATTCTCAATTACAAAGTAAGCATCACTATGGTGAATTTTATAGTTGCTTTCGCTAAATCAGTAGTTTGCCAAAAGAACAGATGCATCATTACTTTGCAATATAAAGTGACAATTTGTACTTCGTTTTTCTCAAAAAATCCAATAAGATTAGGCCTAATATATTTGTTAGGTTGACTTTTATATTAAAATTATTTCTATATTTTAGCAAAATAGTTGAAAGTAACATGACCTGAATTCCTTTGCCCTCTTGATTGGAACTTCTTTAAGGGTCTTCTTATTAGTCGCTTAGCTTTTGTTATTGTTAGCTGCCTAGCAAAGGGAGGAGAATCAGTCTCGATTTCACTCCACTCTGCATGGCCACCTTCATTGTCTTGTTCACCTCTCACAGTTCGCCACACAAATGCCTTTGCTTTGCGACGCTGTGAATTAAACAATCCCTTTATTGAGATAACAAATCCATCACCCGCTCCATCATTTGGACGTCCAAACAATGTACGACATTGATCAGATTTTCCAGGCTGTCCATCACTATCACTGAAAAATCCATCAATATCAGGAACTGCCGGACCAATAGCCTCTTTATGGCTTTGGACTTTATCCTTGAATTTCTTTCCCTACATATTTGGAAGAAAAATATGATTATTAGTTTAAAAACAGGCACAGGAGAGATAAGAATCGGTCCTTTCCATTGACAAGCAAAATGACTCATATGAAATCATAACTTCTAAAGAAGAAAGGTTGATGAAGAACACCCACCAGAACAAATAATAAAATAAAATAAAAAAGAAAGAAACACAGTTACTGGCTACAGTATTACTCTTTTTTTGTTGACTATGAAAACTGAGTGTCTTAACTCAAGGAAAATAAAATGTTTTCTACAAAAATTATGAAGAGGATGGGAAACTTCTTTGAATGTGACCATGTTACTGTGGTTATTCATAGATTTGAATTTAAAGGAGAAAATATTGTAACATTATTTCTGCTTATGCTAGATTGCTACCCCAGGTGTATTATACTTGCCTGCATTCCTGTTACTGACTTAAGCACGCCCCAGATGATATGTTTCTTGACCCGTGAAAATAGCCTTCTCCATGTGCCAGTAAAATGAACACAGTCGAAGGTATCCATCAAAAGCCTTAAATCACTGACAGCAAATCTGGATCCTTCATAAGTAACAAGTAATTCAACCTGTGCAATTCAAAGAAAAGGAAAAAGAGCATCAATATTGGAAAAGCCTTCTTTCTACTTGCAATTTCATGGCAAACAACACCAACCTGACTTATCTTGATATTGTGAAATTCCATCATTTTCCGTGCTCTAGATCTTTTCTCTTCTTGTGTTTTGCTGACCTTCTTTTCCTCATGAGACAATCGACCAGATTTTACCAATTTAGAATCTTTTGATTTTGTTCTAGACAAATCCTCATTTCCAAAATATGAGGGGTCATTAGTGGGACCACTTTTTGTAGAAGTGCCTGAAGAATGCAATTGCAATACAATTTCGTTTCCCAGGGTCTCAGTAATATTTTCTCCCCACGTTCTATCTAAAGAGGATGTTCGTTGAAGCTCTGGACTCGAACCACACATCATATTTGCTTTCAGAGGTTGCAGCTTTGATACCTGCCAAAGATATTATAACGTTAAGAGAAAGAAATTGTTATCTATAACCAAAAATTTTATTACATTCCTTCATTATTTCTTATAATAAGTTCACATGCTCAGATCACATTTATCCCACGTATGGAATATTAGTACTCCTGTTCAGCTCAAAGATGAAGGGCATAAAACATGGTTTTTATTTTCAGTGAATTTTAATGTGTCTAGACAATAGCTTATAGCTATCCATAAGAAACTCACTTGAGCAGCATCTGCATGTACAGAAGACTGGCTGAGGCCCATCGTAGTAGCACTGAGTCTTGCAGAAGACTCGCATTCTTTGACAGATTGATTGCTTCCTACTTCAGCTCCAGCAGTACTTTTCCTACCACGTCTTGTACCAGCAGTTGTTGAAACTTTCCAGACTTCCTGCAAGTTACACAAAGAAGATAAGAAGAGAACATTTCTTTTTTAGTATTCATAGTTATTTACAGTGCATTTTACTGAAAAAATATAACAAAACCAGAAAATTTTATTGAATGATGCAGTAATTTATTTAGTTTACCATGTAGAAGTGTCAATAAAATTGAATGCAAAAACAAAATCCATAACAAAAAGGAAACAAATGCTGGGACTTTTCAATATAGGCAGTGGAAAAGATGTTATTAAATAAAAGTAAATTCAGAAAAAATGTGGCAGAGGAAGTGATTGCTCCCTTGATACATTTCTTTTGGGCATTGTCTTTAATAGGCCAGCATTTTTTTTTACAATGTATAATGCTTGAGAATCCAACTCAAAAAAATTTCCTAATGGTTTGGGAGATATGAATGTGTATGACTGAACATGTGAGGACCTTTCTCAGCTCTAGATAATAGTTGCTATGAACCACAGTGGTGCTTAAGTTGAATTTCTGTTTTTAAATCAACCAGTTGATGCCATCAAATGGTCAGAATTCTTTGAATGCAAAACCCAAGAAACAGTGATGTTGCATGCTTGCATCTAATTCTAAAAATTTCATCATTTTTTACAATGATCAACAAACATGACTACCAAATTATTATAAACTATTACAATCAAAAGGCCAATATAGACAAAATTACCTGCCGTCTGTGTGAATCTTGTTCTTCTTCAGGGAAGAAATATTCCCACATCATGCGGTACATAGTTTCAGTCAAATGTATCTTCAGAGGATAGATTTCAACCTAACAAGCATAAAATGACACATCCTCACTAAGAAAGATAATCCATCTCTTGCCAATATCATGGTCAGGCTAACTTTTCTAGCTAAAATAATGAAAAGATATCTCCTATTAATGACAAAGAGAATCATCAAATGTGCTCATAATCATTAAACCTTAAACCTTAAATCCTAAACACAAAGCATGAAAAAAAACATGATATGAAAAGTCATTTCAAAAGAAATCATGCTTGATATGTGAAATGGTTGCAATGGCTGGAATTCAATTCTGTTGTGGTATATCAATCAGTAAACAAGTAGAGGTTAGACATTTGTTATAACAAATGTTTAAACATATGATAGGAAAAATATTTGTCATTTCAAAAGAAATCATGCTTGATATGAGAAATGGTTGCAATGGTTGGAATTGAATTCTGTTGTGGTATATCAATCAGTAACAAGTAGAGGTTAGACATTCATGATAGAAAATGCTTAAACCAAGACTGTTGAGGCAGGCACCTGGGTGGCACCTTTTAAGTCTCTACCTTGACCAACACGCTCAAGCCTGTTGAGTTAGGTAGATCTTGATGAATCTAATTAATGATCCAATAAAGGAACCATATATAAGGGTTTGTTAGGATGTTTAAACCCTACAATAATAAAGAACCTTTGTGAACTCTTCTCTCCTCCACCTCTCAACTCTAGCAGCTACCAACCAGAATTATATATTTTGTATATTTTTGGAAATATAATCCGTATATATATAAATATTCTGTACACAAAATTACATAAATATTATATATAGAGAATAACAATAATAAATGTTATTTCAAAAAAATAATTAATTAACAGGGACAATGCCTAGGCATCCTTGATTGATGCCTGGTCAATTTGCCACCTTAAAAACCTTGGTTTAAACATCAAATAATTTTCTCCTTGAAGAAATTCAGTATGGATTCTGAACCAATTTCTCGGAACAAAATTTGATATATATTCATTTTTATAATATTGAAAACTTATATGTATCATACCATCGTTTCAAAATGTACCTTTTAATTATCTGACTTATATTTTTCTGAGCTCATTTTAACAGGGTGATTATGACAAATTCTGGAGAACCAAGAATTTGAAGACTTGGTGTTGAGAACAGGAATGTATATAGCCTGTAATTTTCTCTTTTTTGCATGAGTTGCAAGCATCTTCTTGCTATTAGAATCAGGTGTTGTCATAACACTAAAAGTTTGAACTAATAATGAAGATGTAACATCACCTTATAATTAGTCAACAATATTGTGCAATCATTTGAGTGCGATTTAGCTCACCAATCTAGGTGTCATTCGGTCCCAACTTGGTTTCCACAACTTATAACCTCCACCACAAGTGTGCGATTGTAGAGTGTATGACTTAGCTTATCTTAGCCTCTGATATAATCTACTCCTCGTCATGGTTGACCATGATTTGACCCATCATAACCTTCAACATCACTAACTCATTACC
>JAMKPZ010006104.1:0-14533 GCA_024699675.1 Amphibolis antarctica | reverse complement strand
GGTGGAATGGAGTGATTGATCTCGCACTTTGTTCTAACGAAGTGGTGAATCGATCATGATTGGAGAACAAGAGAAGAAAAAGAAAAAGACTCTGGTGGTTACCTGGATGGCCTTACTCTTCCATGGACGCCATCAAGGATGGTGAGCTTTTTCCTTCCAACAGTCGACAAGCGCAGCGCTCCCATCAACACCTGCTCCATCAAGAACAGAGAACACTTCCATCATGCATGCTGGTGAAACAGATCATGATCAACAACATACATATCATCATCATCATCATCATGGATATACCTTGGCAGCATTGATGGTGTAGTTGAGGAGGGTGGGGAGGGCCCTCTGCCCGGTCCCCATCTCTGCCTCAACCCTCAGCTCCTGGAAACGGATCTCCACCCTTGGCAACTGCAGCACAGCCATCTCCTTCCCACTGCACGGCATGAAATCAGCAGTCCGTCACCTTAATCAATTCCACCTCCCTGATCTCAACACACGCCTGCAACATATCAATCATCCTCACACGTACACGTCCTGCTCCTCGTGCTCTTCCTCCTCCATTCCTCTGATCTCTCTCTCGGCCGACGCGATGGTGGCGGATGGGACCTGTCGGCCGTCTGCGTACTGCGCTCCTTTTGCTGCAGCACCCCAGATTAACGAAAAAGGTCCCTGCTCAGGTACGCATGTGTCGTGCATATAACATATCTACATATCTATATATCCATATATGTGTATATATATATATGTATACGTATGTATGTGATATTTTCACACACACGCGCAGAGAGAAAGAGAGAGAGGGGAGGGAGAGAGTTACAGGATCGAACGGCAGCGTATTCATTCAAGACGGGTTGGGCATCTCATGAATGGAAGGAGGAGGAGAAGAGGAAGAAGGCACGCCACCGAACCGGCGCCATCCGCTCCTCATGAGTTGTAGTGGGGGGGGGTGAGATCGAAATCGAAGGTCATGCAATTAAGTGGCTTGTGCCGTTCAACGCAACCGCCCGCCGCCGCCGTCGCCGGCTGGCCAGCCAGTCTCTCACTAGACCGCCCGGCTCTAGATCCGAGATCCCGATGGCTTTTCGATCTCCTACGTACGTACGTCCCACCGCATGCCCTCCGTGGTGAACTTCGATTCAACTACGAAAAGTAGAAAACAATCGAGTTTTCTTTTTCTTTTTCTTTTTCCTTTTTTTAAAAAAGGTTTTTAAAAGTAAACCACCGAAATAATAATTTAGTGTTTGTGAAATTTTTTTAAAAATTTTAAAAGTTGTTTGTGTACGTAGAAATTTTGAAAAAAGAAAATTTTAAATTTTTTTTAAGATTTTCAAGTATTAATACTGTTGAAAATTTACCCTCTATAGATTTTGAAGAAGTTAAACAACTTGACATATAGCAAATGAATGTACGAAAAAATTAAGTCTAAGATACAATCATAAAGAAGAAATAAAGAAATTCATAAAGTCAAAAAACTTTGAAGAATTAAAGATGAAAGTGTTAAAGTCAATGAAAAAGAGTTACCAGTATATACATTCATTTAAAAGGGTTTGGACATTAGTTTAGGTCACTTATTTAGATTCTAAGTTTACATACATAAAAATTAACACATGGAAAATTAGAATAATGATTGGAAAATTGTTATAACGATTCATTATTCATTTATTAGATTACATAACTCTACATATGAGAAATTTGGTATAACGATTTGAAAAATTGTTATAACAAATTTTGATTGAGTTTCAAAACTTAGGAAATATTTTGAAAATAAATTTGTTAGAGAAAATCTAGTAAATTAATGAATTTTTCGGAACATCAATTCAATACAATGAATCTTTTAAATATATTGTAAAAAAGTTATAACAAATTTAAAATTCATTATAACAATTTTGGATAGGTTTTAAGTTAAGTTTGCATCTATAAATAGAAGTTTGATTCATCATTTTTACACACCATTTACTTATGAATTTTCACTCTCTTTCTCATGGCTCTGGTGCTCATGTCTTGGACTCGATTGGACGGATTTTCGTGCTTCAGTAGGAGGAGATCTTGTTGCTCTGATTTCTACGTTCCTTCTCATGACTCTGATTTCTACGTTCCTTCGAGGTGAACACATTCTAATTGCTCTGAAAGGAATTGGTCTCGTTTTTCTTGTTAGTTTGGACGTGTGTTCCATCAAAATACATGGAGTACTCCTTTTGGAGTAGTGGGTTGAAGAGTTCGACATTAAACTCTTATCAATTGAAAAGTTCAACTTTAAACTCTTGTTGGTTGAAGAGTTTGACTTTAAACTCTTTTTGGTTGAAGAGTTTGACCTTAAATTCTTGTTGGTTGAAGGATTTGACCTTAAATCCTTGTTGGTTGAAGGATTCAACCTAAATCCTTGGTTAGTTGGTTGGAGGATGTGATCACAAATCCTTGTTGTAGTTGGTTAGGTGTTCGACTTTAAACACTCAATTTGTAATTATTTTAATAGTGATTAGACTATGTTAAGCTTCTTAAGCTTGTGAGTGGACGTAGTCTGTTGATAAATCATCTAAAAATTCTCTGTGTACTTTTATTTCTATATTCTCATCATTATTTCCACATCAAATCAACTATACAAAATTTATTTCGAAATTCGTACTCAATTTTATTTTGAATTATTCGTTTCAATCTCGTATTGGTTTTATCATTCGTATTTCGTTTACTTCGTATTTTCAGATTAATTCATACAAATGTTTGTTTAAATTTGTAAAATTACTATTCACCCTCCTTTAGTGATTGTAATCGATCGTAACAAATGCAATCTAAAATATTTGGAAAAATTTTAAATTTCCTATTTACAAATTTTTTTTCATCAATACTGTAAATATAAATTTTTTCTATCATTTCTTACTTATTATTGGGTTAGAAGAATTCTTATAATCGGTAAAAATTTCATTACGACGTGCTTTCTTAGTCTCATGTGTCTTACCAAACTTTTCTCGATCATTATTAAACTTGTGGTTACAAAGAAAATGTGAAATATTAAAATATAAAAAATTCATAAATTTTTTATTTGATACAAATTTCTTGTGGTTCACAGTTATACCTCTCATCAACATTGATATTACCCATTAAAAAAGTAGTAATAATTAAATTGATTGTTACCCACTAAAGTTATATTTTAATGATTGAGAGATCTTTTATAGAATTTATAGTTTTGGATTTGAAACTCTTCTAACGTAGTAAAATTACCTTAGAGTAATAATTTTGTTTTAAAAAATAATTAATTAGCTTTTAGGAAAATAGGGGAAAAAATAATGATTCGTCTTTTTTTTGTGATTATAAGATTTACCGAAAAAAGCTCTTAGGTTTTAAGTGATAATAATGGTAATATCAAAGGTAAGTTAAGTTTTGTAAGGAGAAAATTTTGAGTTTGACTTTTTTAGCCACCGGCAAACAAAGATGAGAGAGGTAATGTGGTATTATAAATAATTGTTAAAAAAATATAAAATTATGGATATGTGTATCTTTGTTAGTTGTTACATTTTTTTTAAAAATTATTATTTTAAAATAATTCTAGTAGAATTTTAAAATCAAAATCATAAGTTTTTAGTGAAAAGTTCTTTAACTATTATTAGGATATCATTTTAGTAGTTTGTTTGCTTGTTGCTGTAAAATTAGAAGGTTTTGGTTTTTTTCCGTTCAAAATTCTTCTTTATTTAGTTACCAAAATAACACTATAATTTATTTCCTTTGATTTTACTTGGAATATGTATATGCATATGTAATGTGAATTTTATTTTTTGGGTAAAATGTTCGTTGGGTTCACAGTTTTTTTATTTTTTAATTTTTGATTTTTTTTTTTTTTCAACAAGAATTCCAATGTTACAAACACCACGTAACATCTTTAATTACTTTTCTTAATTTTTGATTTTGATGTATAAGATACAAGCATAGATATACACATGCGAGACTTTTTTCTCAACGAGAAATGTTAAGATTAAGAGATACAATTGTGAACTTACAAGAAGTCTATGTCTAAGTGAAAATTCAAATTTAAAAATTTAATTTCTAAAAAAATTCCCACAACTTTTTTTTTGCTCACACAAGACTTACATAAAAAAAATACATATTAGTTAAAATTAAATATCAATCATTTATCATTGAAATTCATCCGGCCAACATGCATAATTAATTAGTATGGATTTGCATGAGTACTTCTTAACTATAACATGCATGCAAACCTCTTCCTCCTTCCTCTGGACTCCTGCATTAAAAATTATCGAACTTAGCAAATCGCATTGATTAATAATATAGGTCACGTGCACTACAAGAAATGTACAGTTGTAAATCTATAAGAAATCTTTACTTAACGGTGATTCATTTAAATGATGTTAAAAAGAAATAGGGATAAATTTAAAATTACCTGATTGTAACTTAATTTCAGGTTTAAATTTATGTATTCTAAAAAAATATTTAACTAAATATATATATATATATATATGGAAAATAACACTCTAGTGATGACATTAGAGTATTATCTTTAATAGTGTCATTTTTGACGATTTAAATTAAATTTGACTTAACTATACAGAATAAGTTCATATAGTTACTTCATAACTATATGAATCATATGTTATAACATTTTCCCTTATGTACGGTATTCCGATGAATAGTACTTCGTGTAGTTATTTTGTAACTATACAAACTTATTCCGTAACTACACGAATTTACTTCGTATAGTTAAGGTAAATTTAATCTAAACTATTTAAAAGTAATACTACTAGAGATGAAACTTTAGTGACACAATTAGAGAATCTATTCTTTATATATATATATAAAGCAGGAAGAAAAAGTTTCAGATGACCGAACCCAATTAGTGATATTATGGTTGAGAATGTGTTTGTATTTATTAAAATTTATTTTAGAAAAGAAAAATTATTTATTTCGTATAGATGTTTATTACATGTGATTTAAATACATTAATTCTAATTTTATATAAATTTTATTTTATTAAAATTAATTGACTAATAGAAAAAAAAAAGTAATATAAAAATTTTAATTTCACTCGTTATTTTCGATATGTGACTATTTTTTCCAACATATAAGAGTCTCTCACGTTATTATTTTTAAAACTTTTTTATTGGAAATTATATCCATAAATTTACAAGAAGTTAGACAACATCACTGTAGACGCTTACATTATTTTTCAAAGAGTTTGACAAATTTAAAATTAAAATTAATTTCGTAAATAAAATTAAAATTATATAATAATTTAAGTGATAAAAATTTATACGTAGTGTAATAATAATAATAATATTAAAAATAATTTTAAGAATTAGAAAAATGAAAAACAAATGAAATCTAAAAGATCATTTTAACGATTAGTTTAAATTAACGCCTGCATTTAACATTAAACTGTTTTTAATTAATTACCTCTCACATTTAACATCTAATTACCTTTTTTGAGAGGTGGTTGCTGTTCGTCTTCCCGGCACGGCTCCTCAGTTTCGGGGTGAGCATGATGAGCTCCTCAAGCGTCGGCGCTTGACCACAGCCGCATGGCGGCTTCCCGAGAAGCCCAGCCGAGAGAAACCGGAAGCCGGAGAGGACCTCCACGACGGAACCATCGACGTCGCCGTGGCCGCCACCGCCGCCGCCATGTAATTCGGCATCCCCGCCGGAAGATTTGCTCCGGCCACATCCACACCCCTCCTCCTCCACCACGCCGTCGTCGATGGATGCGCTGTAGTGCATTACCATCGCGCCATCCTCCGGGCTAGTGCAGCCACTTTGCCTTGGGAGATGACAACGACGACCACCGCCACCGCCGCCACCATCGACGACGTCGACGTCGACGTCGAGCCTGAGAGACCGGAGGTAGGAGGTGAGCCTCTCCTCCTCCTCCGGGTTGCTCACGAAGGGGTTTCCGGGCCGTCCGGCGTCGACCATGTATCCGACCAATGGCTTTCCTGGCTTCTCTTCCCACCAGAACGGAACGCATACGGCGCCGTCAGGTACAGGCTGCTGTGGCTGAAGCGGCGGCGGGTGATGATCCGTCGGACGGCGACACCCAGTCTTGGGCTTGCCTGGCCTCTCTTCCCAGAGGAAGGGAACCGAGATTTGCTGCCTCACACGTTGCCGGGTCGTCGACGCCGACGCATCGCCGCCGTCGCCGATGTCCTCCGCCGTCATCTGAAATTTGATTGCGCTTTGCCTGCATGTGATTTGCAGATCAGCAGCGGAGAGTCGACATTTATAGCTCTCATCCGTCAAGCATCGTCTTCTGATAATACTTTTTTTTTTCTCGTTTGGTGCCGCTCAATTTTAAAAATCACTCACATCGCAAAAATTAAAAATCGAAACTTTTTAAAAATTATTTATGAAAATTTTAAAAAATTAATTTTAAAAAAATTATAAATATTTTATATTTTAATATTTTAAATATAATTTCACATTTTACTCGTAATTATAAGTTTAGCAATAATTAAAGTAAGTTGGGCAATACAAGGTTAAAAAAATTACATTGTAATGAAATTTTTATCAATTATAAGAATTTTTTCAATCAGAAAAATAATAGAAAAAATTTATACTTGTAGTGATAAAAAAATTTAAAATTTTTTCAAATTTTCTAAAATACACAAACACCTGAAAATCTAAATTTTTTTTCAAAATTTCTAACGTGCACAAACCTCCTGTTATTATTATTGTAAAAATTTTAATATATAAATTTTTAATACTCTAATTATTATATAATTTTAACTTCATTTACGAAATTAATTTTAACTTTAATTTTATTTAACTCTTAAAACTAGCTAGAATTCTCCACAAACGTATCCTTTGATTTTTTTTCTTATTAAATTCCTGTAAAATAATAAAAGATCAAAATAAATTTATTCACCCATAACTTAATCACAATAGATGATTACAACTCATTAATCTTAAGTCAACTAATTTTAAATTATAATCAACTAATGTTATTAAGTCATGCATACACGAATACTTACGTTTCATTTGAGAAAAAGATTTACAAAAAAATTTATCATATAAAGTCTGACGTCGCAGCCTATGGAATCAATCATTTCACAATTTTTTTGCCAATTCTTACAATTAATATCAAAAACTGGAGGTCAGCGTTCTTCAACACACACCAATTCTGTTGTGCCTTAAAAGAATTAGGTATGCCTTCACTATAAGTTTGAACATTTGACACAACCCCCTTGCACCAAAAAAAAAAAAAACCCTTGCACCATGTTCATGATATAAAATACACAACTTAATAACATTAAATGACCACAATTCAATAACCTCAAATAAATTTCCATTTAATCAATTTTGAATTATAATCTCTCAATATCGCCCAATCATGTATACCATACCGTAATACATACACTTCAAATCTTATTCTGCTTTTAACACAACTTTCTTATTCAAGACTAAGATGCATAATTTAATAGTATTAGATGATTATAATTTAGTAACTTTACACAGACATTCAACTAACCAATTTTGAATTATAATTATCTAATGTTATCAAATCATTCATATCATACCCTAAGATAGATACTTAAATTTTATTTTAGTGTGGATGGGTTGGATGGACCCAACATTCCCAGGCTAATTAGTTGCAACTGCTTTAGTCTGCTTTCTTTAGTGTGGAGGGCTGAATGGAACAAGCCAGGGGCTTTGGCATATGTGGTGTTGGTGCTACCAACTTAATTATTATCATTCACTGGTTTTTTCTTTGAAAGTGGTAATTATGAAGAGAAATAATATCATACTTGAGTGTTGCTGTATCATCATTCACTGGTTTCTTTTGTTCTTTTGAAAGTGGTAGCTCATTCAAAAGAACAAGTCTCAGTCCCAGCTGTGCAAACCAGCACTGCTGGGCACAACATCATCATCATTCATGGAAAATAAACTATGGAATGAAGTGAAACAATACATAACCAAAAAGGGAGCCTACTTGCATAGCTCCACCAAGTAATTCATATGTTTTTATTTTCAACTGAAACCAAAAAAGTTTTCAACTTATTTTTTTTATCATGTCAGATGTTTGGGGACATTTCACAACTACATGACTTCTTTTGTCAATTACAGTGTGTTTTTCTTTTCTTACATCTCTACAAGGTGGAAGTTGTTAAATGCTTTCCAAACGATACACCCTGGTAGCAATTTCCTATAACCAAAATATCACCTGCTCTGGGAATGAAGACTGCACTTCAAAAAATGAAAACCATTAACTTCAGTAAATGAACGAAAGACATGGTAGACCTTAAATAATTTTACCATAAATGTATAACACCTGAAGCAAATTTTCACTAAACTAACCCCTGAGTATTTCACATGTATAGTGTCCTGCCAAGTGTTTTACACCATACCTTATCAACATGCCATAGACAGAGAATGCAATGCATCTTTTGCAGTCCCATCTTGACTATATTGTATAATTAAAGATCAGGGTTCCTGCAGATACACAGAAAATGACACCTGATGTTGAAGCATTCAAATGGCTGGAAATCACATTAGCAACCCATAAAAACCAAAACTTGAAACACACTTCTTTAAAAGAACATATGTGAGGACATGGACGTAAAACAGTGCACAAGGATAGCAAGGCATAGCGACTTGAGAATCTGGATACAGCTATGGGTGCATGAAGGAGCTTACCATGATTGCAAGGACAGTTTAGAAAAATTCCAGAAAATTACAGTCAATTGAGAGCACTCTCATATAAATAATGGGAAAGGGATAATTGACTTGGTTACCGAAAAAAATAATAATCTCAAGTTACCACAGCCTCAGAAAATAACAGGTGAATTGCATATCGTTGGGCATATTTGGACAAATATTCCATGAAGCAGCCTAGAATCACACCATACTTTCAACTGCAGGAAACATTTGTGATACAATGCAACACATTGTTTTGATAATGGGTGGTACTTTTATTTTGATTTGAATCTAAGGCTTTTTCCTTTAGAATGAAGCAGAAGACCAACCACACCATTCCACAGTGGCATGTCAAAACATGTAAATGGAAGCCATCTCAATTTAGGTGACCACATAGTTCATTCAATAGAAATTTCATGATCTAATTTGGTAGTATTGTACTGGGTTCCGTAGCTATGAGGTAGGCACTCTGATAGCTTCAAAAATTACAAGTTAACAGCATGCCTATGCGAGAAATGGAAAGTTTTCTTAGAAACAGTTGAAAGGAGACAACCTTAGGAAATACATAACTACACGATGGTGCTATCCAACATTTAAACTTGAAATATGAACAGCAAAGAAGATCCAAGATGTGACAAATTCAGCTGTAATAAATAAACAATCAGTATCATCCCACAGAACTGTACACGAAATTTGGAATTATCGGATAAAAATTAATAATATAGCAAGAATGCAAGATAGATTCAACTCATTCAAAGAATTTCATATATTTAACTATGCTTTTACCTAAGGGGATTATCCAAGATGGTTAAGACTTAGACCAACTGTGGATCTCATTTCTTTTCAAATTCTTTCACTTTCCATTGATTAAGATTTTTCCAATTTAATTTTTTATGAATTTTCTGGTTTTCTCCTTTTCCTTTAATTATTTTTATTAAAATGAAGCCATCTCCCCATCCTCCGCTAGGTCAAGATCACCAGAAATCCTGACCATTCTGAATGAATTGCCTACTACGTTATTAGGATATCAAATTTATATTATTGCAGAGTGAGCCCCAAACTAGCATGTCATTAAACTTTAAAAACCATGTCATATAGACAGGTAGCATCCTGTATGCCAAGAAAATGGGATTGTGCCTGATTTGCACCATGCAGTAAGCATGTAAATGACTCTAAAAATGGGATAAATAAACATCACCTTAACATTGTCGCCTTCCTTTGGACAGAAACAGCTCTTGTCATTTGGCATTTAACTTCTCCAACAGTATCTTGTCCAAAAGCATTGGATTTGCTTTTCCTTTTGATTCTTTCATTATCTACAAATAATCAATAACCAGAATGAGATGCACAGGTAGATCAGATCAAACAGAAATTCTAGATGACAAGAGAAACTATCATTTTTCCATACCTGTCCAGCAAAATATCCTTTTATCTTGGTTTTGCCTCCACGGTACTGTTCAAGCTGTTTTGGATTATGAGCAAGCACCTTGTCAACCAATGCTTCAATTGCAGATGGATCTGTTATCTGCTTAAATTTCTTGAAAAATGTTATTCGCCAACAAATGGAAAAAAACTTCCCTCAAACATTTATAGAATAAACAACATTATGTATTGAAATAATGTTTATAATAAAAACCTAATTCTAGCATATGCAGTGGGGCATAACTAAAAATAATCAGAATACAGAAGGAAGCAATTATGCAAAATCTGCAACTTCCGGATAAATTTGATGGTTATAGCAGATAGACAAATACAATTCTGATTACACCATATCAACGACATATTGCTTCAGGCTTTCATTATCACAAATAATATCAGAAAAAGGTGTAGTCCTTAAGGTGGGTTGCTCTTCTGAAAAGGATTATAGAAGTGCATAAGGCTTTGACATGGCACAATCTCCAGCATGAGTATAGATCTGCAGACTTTTATTAGATATCGTTCCATTATCTCTACATTGTAGTCTCATCAAAGTTGGATATCCATGCCTGCAAGGCCTCATATAAGCATTTTATTCTTTACAAACGTCCACCACTTACCTCTTAGAGAACTATTCAAGCATATTTTTACGAGGAAAAGTGGCTCATTCACGATGTTGAGAACTGCAGAATATATTGACTCTCAATCTTCAGGTCAACCACAGTTCATTCCACTTCCCCAAAATGTGAAATTATAAGTGTAGTTTTTGGTAGTTTATTTTGTTGAGTGATCTATCTCAAACCAAGTTTATGGTGCCACAATCATTAGCCCATTGATTCATATAACATTTTATCTACACAATATAATGGTCTACAATATCATGTTTTTCAGGAAATGCACATCATATCATGTTTGGATTTCTATTTATGTGCACAAATTTTACTCTTCAATTTTCCACATCGTTGCATGCAGTATTAGCTTATTTATCTGTCTAAAATAACATATCATTCAAACACTTATAGTACCATGATTACTTTTAGGGAAGTAGGGAATGCAACAGTTTGGTTAGCCTTAAGAGTGCAGTTCCTCACTTTCACTCCCAGCATCCAAGAGCAAGATATGATGATCCATAACTTTGGTTCTCTATAATGACATGATGATAGTAATTCAGCATAATGACATCGGATGTTAGAAAGGAATCTGCTTTTAATCCATCACAGCAATATAAACTTTATTATGGTCAAACATGGGTTTAGGAAAAAGTTAAACAGCATATATCCTAGGCATCAATATTGATTATCCCACTGGATCTCACATATAAAGCAATGGAAAAACCTGCCTGCACAAGATCCTTCTCTTTGATCAGTGACTTCACTGTTCCACCTTTAGACATTATCTCAAAGAGTATCTACATCAACAAATACAAAAACTTGATATATTTATCTATCATTTAGTGTAACCAAATAATTCTATTGAAATTGCAGAGTTAATTATTCTATTAAAAGAGTGAATCCAATGTACGACCCTACCATCAATGTGAGGTCTGAGGATCCAATTTATAAATCTTATATCCATTAAAGAAGAAATTGTTCCTAAGATTCTAATCCATGGCTTGGTCAAAATGGAGCAACCTTACCATCGTGCAAAGACTCCCATTCAAATATTCTATTGAAATACCAAATTCATAGATTCTTAATCACCTCTTTGGCGATTTTTCCACTGATAAGTCCACTTTTTATAGAACATATTAGCTCAGAGAGTTCTTGGGAACTGAGCTTAATATCATTTATTGAAAGTGCTTCACTTTTTAAATATGCTGCAATGTCACTCATAATCCAGTTTGCAGCCAATTTTGCATCAGCACCCTTCTCAACCACAGAATCAAAGAAATCTGCTACCTGCAACAGGAGTGTCAAGTTTTCATTTCTCAGAAAGGAACAAGTAGCTTGTTTGTAAAATTAATGTTATATAAATGTTCGTTAATTACATTGATGTCATTAGTAAGGAAGAGAACATCCTTCATGTCAAGGCCCATTTGTTCATGACGCCTGCGCTTCATCTCAGGAAGCTCAGGCAAAGAGGCACAGATCCCATCTATATACTCTTTGGTAAGATTGACCTCTGGAAGGTCTGGTTCAGGAAAGTATCTATAATCAGCAAGTCCCTCCTTTTTCCTCATTGTCATAGTTCTCTAAACAATCAAATGGTTTATAGTTAAATAAATTTCTATAACAGAAGTAATGAATATTATATATTATATTCAGAATGGGGAAGCATAATTGAAGGAATGGGAGAAAGCAGCAATATGTTACCTGGGAAGCATCATCCCAAAGTCGTGTTTCTTGTACAATTTGATCACATTGACCATCTTTGTGATGACTAACCTGTCTTAAAAATTCATACTCTATTGCTCTATTCATTGCATTAAATGAATTCATGTTTTTTATTTCAACCTGTAGATTCAAAAGAAAAACAAAAGATTATATTCTTGTTTCTCAAATAGAATATTATGATATTTATGTAGAACATATGTTGATTTATATTCAATGGAAAAAGTATGCTCAGTAAGAAAAAGCAAAAGAAATCTCGATTAAAATGAATCCTTGCACATCAAAACCAATGATACAAGAGTTAATATTTGATACAACTGAGTTTGTAATATTGTCATACATCATTGGCTGATAATGCACCATGTGTCAAAGTTGTTAGGGTGGTTGTATGTAATATCACTTGTGTAATGTCTCCAATGAAATTCAAACAGTAATAGAGATTATCTGCTGTTATTCACTTAAGTGCAATCCACTGTTCCCTACAGTATACACTGGTTTTTATAGCTTCTGAACATAGATTTTCAGTTAAAAACATGAGGATATGCAAGGTAAGAGCATGACACTACCCTTGATGGCCCGAAGCATCTACCCTGTTCATGGAGTTTCCACAGACAAAGCTATCTGGGAAATAGTTATTATATCAAATGAAAGTACCCTACCTTATTGAAGCAATTGATTGCTTAGTTTTCTAGGTTGTTTTTCTATTGCTGATATCATAAAGAGAAAATATTCAAAAGATTGGAAATATCAATCTGCATTTAACTTAAGAATTGTTCTGGCAAATATTTTCATGAGATAACAATATTAAGACATAGAAACATAAATAAAAAGGACCTGCCAACAATAAAAACTTTCTCTGTTAATAGATGCCTCTATAGATATTCAGATATATTGTGAAAACCCTGATTTTCTGAAAACTTTGTCCAACTTCAACACCAGCACAGGGGAGTTAAAAAGCTATTATATTGTTATATATAAGCAATTAACCATATATATATATATTGCTTCCCAAGTAAATGCAAGCAATTGACCTGATATATAATTCACAGTAGTGCGACCACATAATTATATCACTCGCTTCAAAGGGGCATGAGACAGTGTGAGCCAATTATAATAATCTGGGAATATTTTTAAATCAAGCTGTTGAGCTAATGTACTACTTTAGGATAAAAAAGAGTTAAGATAAAGTGAGTGGACAAAAGTACCTTGGTTCCAAAATCAATCTGCCCAATGGGCCGAATGGAAATGTTTACATCACAACGAAGTGAACCTTCCTGCATATTTCCATTGCTTACTCCCAGATACCGAACCAATCGCTGTAACTCAGCTGCATATTCTGCAGCTTCAATTCCAGATCTCATATCAGGCTCAGACACAATCTCTAGTAGTGGAACACCTGCTCTGTTCAGGTCCACCTCCACAAAAGGAAAACTTGAATGACTTTCAGTCAACCTTACCAAAATTAAATATGGTTGATTCAAATATGGGTGAATGAATCATGAACAAGTAACAAGTATATTATGCAACAACTGCACCCCTGAAAAATGATTTCAAAAAGATCAAAGAAAACCATCAAAGGATTATACCTGCGTCCCACTTCCATTTTTTGAATGAACCGACTTCCCAGCATCTTCCTCCATATGTACTCTTGTTATCCCAAACCTTCTATGTTCGCCACCAAACTCATGTGGAAGATCTAAATCAATGAACCCTCTGGTTGCTATGGGCATATCAAACTGAGATATTTGGTAGCCTTTTGGGAGGTCAGGATAGAAATACTGCTTTCTGTCGAACTTGGAATTCATTGACAAACTACAATTAAGTGCTAGACCCAGCCTCACAGCAAACTCAACGACCTTTGAATTTAAAACAGGCAGAGTTCCAGGATGTCCCATGCAGACGGGGCAAATGGTGGTGTTGGGCAATGATCCGTAGTTGTAAGGACATCCACAGAAGGCCTTCGTGACTGTGGAAAGCTGAACATGGGTCTCTATGCCAATGACTGCTTCATAGTCATGAGTGCTTCTCTCAATCTCTTCCCTTGTCTGTGATTTAGGGTCCTTATTGGGTGCTGCCACTTGAGCCCGGGGCTTCTCTCCCCTTACTCTCCTTGTGAGAACCGACCTTGTGGAAGTAGAGAAAAAAGCGCCACTTCTTTTGAG
>JAMKPZ010006103.1:0-21413 GCA_024699675.1 Amphibolis antarctica | reverse complement strand
GGAACTCCGCTTTACAAGTGAATCACTTGTATGCTCAGCATTGGGACTAGAAGGTACCATACCTGACAAAAACTCAGAGGATCCAATCCTCCGTCGTGAAAAAATATACTCATCAGAACTTTTTTTTAATTTACTAATTTCTGCATGATCATCGTTGTCTAAGTCATAATCATCAAAAACTACTGGCAAGCAATCAATTTCTGTGTGTTTATCAAAAAGTACTGGGAAGTGGTCACTGAAGATTTGTGTTTCGTGTACACTTTGGTCAGTCTCCTGCCCAAGGACACTGCAATTATCATTCTTGTAGTTTTCGAAAGAACCTTTAGGTGAACTAGAAGTATACTTTTCAGTTTTGCAAACAACATTCTCCCGCAGAAAATGAGGACTTTCAGTTTCTATACCCTCATAAACATGATTTGCAACATTCGAAGTACTTTGAGAAAGCAGATTCACATCAAACTCTCCAGGTATGTCATCATCAAACTGTATGGGTGGAGATGACACAGATGCACTAGAACTACTAGCACTTCCAAAATCTTCTTTTGCTCTACGAGGCATACTACTAAAGTTATTCCTCATGACTTCCTTGTGACCCCCAATATTTGAAGTCCTTCCAAATAAACTTTCAGCAATCTTTTTTCCATCATTATTTGTCCCTATCATATCCTTGACAACCAAATCATCATGTTTCATGCTCAGAGAATTATTTCGGCTTTTGTCTATGACACTAGCTGATAATTCTACAGATTTCTGTGGTATTTCCTGGCTGACATTAAGAGTAGATGATTCAACAACATTGTTTCTATAAGTAGCATTCATTTCATCAGTGTCCTCCATAGGATCCTTGACAGTAGGTTCCCTCAACTTCGAGCTCAGAGAAATCTGAGATGAATCTTCTCTGCCGTTATTAGTAGACGATTCCTGTGATTCAGAAAGATCCACTCTGGGATTACATCCACGTGATTCAGATGAGACCTGTAATAAGACCTATATCAAGATAAAATATAACGATAAAATAGTGTGCGTGGGGCGAGAGGGTGGTAGGGGTTGTAGACGCATCGGCGGGTATCGTGTAAAAAACCAATTCTTTTAATCTTCAAAAATAGACTTCCATTTTACTAACGATCAATATTAAGGCCTCTCTCTCTCTCTCTCTCTCTCTCTAGATAGATAGATAGATAGATAGATAGATATGAATGATCTAGTTATGTTTCAAAGCGCTTACCACCAAGTTCTTGCAAGTCTTTTTTGCTTGTTCTTCAAAGGACTTTGGTTCCCAGTAAATGCCATTTTCTGCAGCAATTGCAATTAAAATTTTCACCTTTGTGTCAATATCAGGTGCTACGGCTGACAGCTTCTCAATAATCTAGAAGGAATGAGAAATACCAAAGACAATTAAAAATACTTTTTGTTTGTAGCAAAACAGCATGGCAGGTTTTCAGTTGAAATTCCGTAATAAAAGCATAATAAAAAATAATAGAAGATTGTAATAGAAACTAAATTTTACCATAGGATTAACACCACTATTAGGTCGAACTTCAATGGCTGATGTAATCAAATTTTTTCCATATATGACCAAAAAATGTTTGCGAATATCCGTTAGTTGAGGAATATCTCCACATCTTTCAGATGCAAATACTACACTAGATATTGCTTCCTTCATGTCAAGAGCACATGATCTGTGGAAAAGTTCAAATATTGACAAAAGTAGGAAAAAATATACTAATGAAAATGTTTACGATGATTTTCTAGTTTTCCTTCCAAAACTAGAGTTCGGCCTTCTTCAATATTATGTGAAAGAGTTGGACAAAAACTTTTGCATAAAAATTGAACGAAATAAAAAACAAGAACACAAAGGTATAAGAGACGAGCCATTTTCATGCGTATACATTATACATACTTGTGGGACTCAATCATATCCAGGCGTGCAATAATGAGTTCGCAATATAGTTCCAGGAGCTCATACGCTGTCATGGTCTTTTCGTCATTGATGACATGTTCAACCTGAAAAAAATTCCCAGCGCAAGTAAGCAGCCAATAAAGAATTGACCAATATTAATTTTAGCTGCACTATGGACAAGTTAAGCATCATCATGGACAAATTCCATAAAGCCTATTATGGAATTCAATAAATAATCAGTAGTAATAAGGATGAGCCTGGTCCTGCTCGGACACAGAGAAAAAAAAGGTTCCATCAAGAAGGAAAAGTAGGTTTCAGAAATTGCTCATAATCTAACCCTTATTTCGGCGATCCGATCCTGATCATCGGCGAGGAGCTTCGCGATCTCTCTCTTCAGTCTCACGACCGCTTCCTCCTTCTTCTTTCTCAGAAGCTGTATCCGAGAAACCGCGAGCTTCAACGACTTCTTGCTGAAAAAGGGGAAAGAAAAAAAAAAGAACATCCAATCCTTAGGGCGCGAAAGCGAAACATGAAATTTCAGATCATTCCCTTCATTTGAGACCGAAGCCCCCGCAAGTCGAGATCATCCGCGGGAAAGTCGCGGCACACGGAGGATCGATCCCTCGATCGAAAAATGAAGAATATAGAGAAAACATGGAAGGGAAAGGCAGACTAGCCACCACTTATCAGGTCTAGATCTGAAGCTCCTGTAGTCCAACAGCTTCCTGGCGGATTTGGATTTCGCATCGAACCCCATCGAGCGGTCTGGTTTACGAATGAGAAGAACGTATTCGTTTCGTCGACGAGGACGAAGCCTGGCATTGTCTCTGGTCTAAGAAGAAGAAGAGAAGAAGAAGACCAGAGGGCGAAAAGAAAGACGTGTGGGCTCCAAGATTTTGCCGGGAGACAACCTCCATTTCTTTTTATAGGATTTTTTATTTATATGTTATAAAAAAATTAATAATTATTTAAGAATGTCGTTTTCAATTTATATGTTTTATATTTTTAACCAAAGTAGATGTCATTGGATCAATTTGATCATGCACACAAGAAAAGTTCAAATAAGAAGAGAGTCAAGAGTTGACGACAAGTTCAACCAAAAGAAAAAACATAATAGCTTAGAAGGTTCGTAACAATTGCCTAACTGTCACTGACAAGATTTCTTTGGTCGTTGATGCAGTGAAGGTAGCGTTTGATTGAGTATTTTTTGGATTGAGTTAGAGTTTTACGTTTTAAAAAAAAATTATATAATTTATGATAAAAATTAATAATAATTTTTAAAAAAAGTTATAATAAATAATAAATAAAAAGATAATGTATAGTATTTATTATAATAATATGATAATAATATTTTTTTTGATGAATAATGAATAAAATATATAATAGAATAATAAATAATATTTATTATATTAATGTAATGATATATTCTTTTGATACGTGTGATGATAGTTGTTTTCCAGAGTTGTCTCATCCAATAAATAATAAAAAATATAAAAATTATTTGATAAATAATATTATAGAATACTGTATTATATAGTAAAAAATGTAGTTGTATAATGATAAACTCTTACACAAATAATTTAAATTTATTAATGCTTACGTGGTGAACATGACTTGTAATAGCATTTATAAACATTTTTACCGTATAAAGTATACATTTTAATAAATAATGTACTATATTTGTTAGAAAGAGAAATAAAAAAAAAGATTTTTTTACCTTTAAAATCTTGTAACTTAAAAAATGTGAACTTTGAGTACATCTAATTTATTAGTTTTATCGAACAAAGTCTAAGGTAACAACAAAAATAATAACAAAAGATTTAGGAATTATTTACAAACTCCACATTCTTACTTTGAGAACAGAAATAAATGATTTTTAGGTGAATAATTTTGATATAAGAGAAAAGGGAAAAATGATTTTGACAGTGGAAAAAATAGAATAAATAATAAGAATGTCATTATGAAAATATAAATACTTATAAAAGTTAAGAGGAAAGTGAACGATTTAGATTAATGAAATGATATAAAAATTATAACTTACGTTGTTTTATCTTGTATGGCACATACAAATATAAAAATTTTAAATAACATTTAATAAATTGTTAATTTTTAAGTAACATTTTGGTGAGTTTTTTCTGGGAGTAAAAAAAAGTAACACTCAAGTTATATTTATCAAACAAAAAAAAGTATTGAATTTTGGGTTTCTTGATAAAATAACAAGGATTTGTATTTATAATATTTTTTTTAACATTTAAATAAAATGTGAAAATAGTAAATTTACTTTTTTAATATTAATGTGATAGAAGATTACGATAAAAATATATAAAAAACTTATATTAAAAAACCTCCATGTCATTATGACTATAAAAATAATTTTTATTAGAAGTTAACCAAATAGAACCTAAAACCTCAAAATTGAAATGGTTCAAATTAATATGAGAATTATTAAAAACAGCATTGTTCTTGTAGATCCAGAGACTATTAATTTATATGTTCTATGTTAAAAATTATGGGAAAAGATTTAAATCTCCGTAATTTAATTAATGACTTAACTAGAAATAAAAATACACACAAGAAATGGATGAAAATATTTTTTATGGGTAAGTATATTAAATTAATAATTTGTGTGGCGAAATTATAACTTGCGTTGTTTGTATCTTGTATGGCGCATAGAAATATAAAATTTTTTAAATAACATATAATGAATTGTTAATTTTTTAAGTAACATTAAAATAAAAAATTAATTTTTAGAACTATGATAAACCTTTCTTGATGGAGATTTCTGGTGTGCAACTTTTCATTAATTTTTTAATTTTAAAAATTAAATAGAATTATATATTTAACTACTTTTTTTTATGATGATATTAAAATTACGATTTGTTTTCAACTAAAAGTCTGTTTGTGTACCTAGAAAATAGCTTTTAAGAAAATTTGATAAATCTGGAAAATAATTTTCAAGGTAAATATAAAAAATAGTTTCCTAAAAAAAAATTTCTAAACATTTATGCATGTTACAAAAAATGTTTTCTTAGCATTTGTATTCATGATTGAAAATGAAGAAAATTTTAATAAAAATAGTGTTTTTGCATATAATAATGTAAAAATTCAACTAATTGCATAATGTTAGTCCTCCGTTAACATAAAAATTCAACTAATCCAACCATTGAATCTCAACAACTATAATTTTGAGAAAATTACAAATAAAAATACTAACAATAAAATGTGTTCTTGTTCTTACTCTTCGTCCTCTATTAACAACTTCAATTGTTTTCCACGTTCATTTGAATTCATAACTAATAAATAAACCTAACGAATACATTACAATAGTTTATTAGAATATAATATGACATAACAAAAACAAAATTGTATTTATGTATAAATTCTAAATTCAAAAACAATAAGTCTAGTATGTGGATCAAGCTGTTTATCATTTGCAGACATTCAAAAAATGTTTATTACTTCACAAAAAGCAAAAGGGATATGAAAGCATGAGAGATGAAAAAAATTCGAAAAAGTAATCAATTGAATGCTTTGATAGTGAAAAATAATATTAAGGGATTTTGGGGATTTTTTTTATTGTGGATCACGTGGGCAGGCAAGAGCGACACCAGGGAGGGACACAGGTGAACGAGAGCGACATCAAAGAGGGATGTGCAAGTGGGTGAGAGTGACATCAAAAGGACGGTGTGATGCATGCAAGGCCAAAGAGGGACGCGCGAGCAAAAGGGATTGCGTGACGTGCAAGGCTGAAGAGGTATGCGCTGGTGGAAGGGTTTCGCGCAATTACCTTGATGAAGAAAAAAATTTCAAAGGAGGAGTTTGAAAGTGAATTCTGACCTGATATTTATACTTATTGAAAATAGAAAAAAAAAAATCACATTTTCCGAGTACACAGATACTTAAAAAATTAAGAAATCTAAGTACACAAACCCCACCTCACCCCCAATTGACGTATTTGCACTTGGTTATGATTAATTAATTTCTAGTATAATTTATTATATATTTAAATTATTAATCATAATAATACTTATTTTTAGACAAAAAATTAAGGATCAATAAGTATATAATTTATGAAAAAAAATACATCTTGACAGATAGCTATTAAATAATATAGTTTATATGGTTTCTTTCACTTTCTTATGCATGATTTTTACTTTCTAGATTAAAGTGGGGTTGGTTTGTATTTTTAAAAGTATAAGATATTACGAAAAATAAACTCACGTATATTTGGGTCCGATTTGTTTACACATTTATTACTATATAATCACATTTTTCATTACAGTATCATTTACAAAATAACTTTTATATTTTTTTACTATTTATTAGATGTAACAATTCTTAAAACAACACTATCATCACAATTCTAAAAAAATTATTATCATCACATTAATATAATAAATATTATTTATTATTCTATTACATATTTTATTTATTATTCATCACAACTTTCAAAAAAATATTATCATCACATTATTATAATAAATATTATACATTCTCTGGTGATGTCACTAGAGTATCATTTCTAGTGATGTTACTTTTAAATGGTTTAAATTAAATTTAGTTATATAGTTACGAAACAACTATATAAAGTATTGTTTATTGAAATGAGAGAAAAATTATAAACATATAGTTTATATAGTTATTTTGTAATTATATGAATTTACTTCGTATAATTAACAAAATTTAATCTAGATAGTTAAAAATGATATTACTAGAAATGATACTTGAGTAAATGTTATTATTATTATTTTTTTACTTATTTTATTTATTATTTATTATAATTTTTTTAAAAAATAATATCATTAATTTTTTAACATAAATTATATAATTTTAAAAAAAACATAAAATGTACCAATCAAAATGCCAGACAAACGAATCTGGTTCTAGATTAAAGCGGGGTACTTTGTAGAAAGTGTATAAGAAATGTTGTACTTTCTAGAAGCGTCGTTCTCCTCTCCGTCTCCTCGGCGCGTCTCCTCTCACCGTCGCGTCTCCTCCGCGCGTTTCCTCTCGCCGTCGCGTCTCCTCCGAGCGTCTTCTCCCCACAGGTATTCCTTCTCCTTCTCCGATCTATACGATGTTTATTTTCAGTAGTTTTTTTGTTTGTTTCTGTTCGATCTGTATTCGATCTTCATTTGGAATGTTATATTAATGCGATCTGTATGAAATTGTTTAGTTATATTAATAAGATAGGTAAAATGTTATGCATGTTCAGTATTCAGAGAGTTAGGGATGTTATGCATTTTTCAGTAGTTTGGAATGATGTTTTTTGGAACGATGTTTATTTTTAGATAGATTTCGTGAAGAAATGATATATCACATGTGGGAGAGACGACTGTGATATTCCTATATGCAATTATTCTATATTTAGATAACAATGTTGTGTTATGTAATTATTCTATATTTGGACACCTATGTTGTATTATGCTATTATTTTTTATTTGGACAACTGTTATATGTTGGGAAAAAAAAATTGTGTACTTCTATTTAAATGTGTGTTGTCTATGTAAATGTTATAAAATGTTATATTAATATTTTGTATAAGTCATACTTCTTCCATATTTTTCTAATTTTCCTTGGTGTGCACAAATGATAACCAAATGGATTTTCTTGATTTTCTGTGGGCAGCACAAATAGACATAAAATTTTCAAAATTTATTGATTTTCTGATTCCTGAAAGTCTCAATTTGCATTTTTTTTCTTTTCCCGATTTTTCAAGCTGCACAAATAGGTCCTTAATTATTTTCAAATCAGCATTTTAATCATTCATAAACCATAAAAGGTCATCCCTGCATTTTAGTCCTTTTTAAAATCATAAAGCCATCCATGCATTTTTTATCTTTATAAATTAGAAATTAAAAAACGCATTTTAATCATGATCAAACATATTAATAACTAGGAATGTAGTTCAATTTTGAATTACAAAATCATAGTTCATTTTGCTAGAATTGCAGAATTGATTTTGGTTGGTTTTTCCAATTTTACATATTTTTCTCTCTTACCACAACATATAGTCTCAAAATCGAGATAGAATCAAGAAAGATTTCAAATGCATTTTCTATAGTGACCCAAAATCTCACTATTTTTGTCTACTGTGAAATTGATCTAGAATCATGATTTTACAAAAATCTTCGTTTGTAAAATTGGTCCCAACTGCTACCTTGATGAGAGTCTTGTTAAATGCCACTATTGCATGAAAAATTATGCATTAAAATCTAGTTGAGGATAGAATTAACTTGCTAGAATGATTTCCATGGGGCATGTGTTCTTGTTGACTGAATGATTTTTTTCCTTTTCATGTAAATAGGTGGGTGTGTATTTATTTTAACACATCACTTGTGAGGTGACATTGTTTTTATAGCTTTTTTCATTAAAGTACATGCCACATTAGCTTGTTAGAATGATTGTCATTGGGCATGCGTTCTTGTTGACTGAATGTTTTTTTTCCTTCTTACATAGAATAGATTGGTGGGTGTGTATTTCATAGCACATCATTCGTGAGTTGTCATTGTTTTTACAATTTTTTACATTAAAGTACATGCCGCGTTATTCAGTGGATTTGTAGGCACATGAACAATGATCTAGGTGAGAACTTATTTAATTTGATATAGGTTTTTAGTCACGATGAAATGTTGTGGCTGTAGGTATTTTAGGAAAAATTGGTTAGAATATTGAAATAAAGTAATTTAGAGTACAATGTGTTATGATGTTACCAATGATCTTCAATTCCTGTGAAAGATTCATGATTGGTGGTTATGTTTCAGTCATTCCATCAGTTGTTAATTAGAATAGACGTGCATTGATAAGTGAACAATTGTGATCATCTTGCTGTAATATTGCATTAATAAGCCAATCATGTTACTTTCCTTGTTTAAGGCATTTCCTAGTTTCTAAACTTGCATTAAATTTCTGGATCATTTGAATTCCTGCTTTTTAGTTAAGTTTAATTTTGTGTGAAGCATTGTCATCAGTGTTGTTTCTAATTATTGCAGTAATTTTCAGAGTTTTATTTTTAGTATTAATGGTTAATACTATGTCTCAGGAGTCCCTTTGCTAAGTAGTTGTAGTCTTTTTATCATTAGGGTTAACTTTATTCCAACTCTAGCCCAACCCAACTTAAGTTAGCACACTAGTGTGCTCTTCTTGTAGCTATTTTCATGCTTTCAAAATAATAATAATATTTGATCTTTAGAAGTTTACTCTTTTTCTTTTGGTCAGATTGTTCTGCAGAAGAAACAGTAACTACAATTTTTGGCTTTTGTGTAAGGGTCTTTCAAATATGATTGGAGATGTTTCCATGGAAAATGGAGATATTGGCAGGTGTCATGTTGGAGATGCCCCAAAAAGGAATTACCAAGTTGTTGTTGCTGCCACACGAAAGATGGGTATTGGAAAGGATGGCACATTGCCATGGAAGCTACCATCAGATATCAAATTTTTCAAGGATGTCACATTGTCTACATCTGATCCTGAGAAGAAGAATGCTGTGATTATGGGTAGGAAGACATGGGAGAGCATACCTCCTCAATTTAGGCCTCTGCCTGGTCGTCTCAATGTTATACTAACACATTCTAGGAGTTTTAACGTTGCAACCAAGGAGAATGTTGTGATCTCAGAAAGTGTTATTTCAGCATTAGAGTTGTTAGCTGCGTCTCCTTATTACTTGTCAATAGAGAAAGTGTTTCTCATAGGTGGAGGGCAAGTGCTAAGGTGAGTGAACTCTTGTTTGCACTATTGAATATGGGTGATTAAAATCTTCTGAATTTTAATATGACATGCTAACAAATTTAACTGCAGGGAAACTCTCAATGCAATTGGATGTGATGCAATTCACTTGACAGATATTGAGACAGAATTTGAGTGTGCTACATTCATACCAGTTATTGACCACTCATTGTATCGACCATGGTGTTCATCATTTCCTGTCGTAGAGAATAATGTACGCTATTCCTTTGTAACTTACGTTCGAGTCAGGGAGTGTACTGCTGTTTCTCCAATTTCATTGCAAAACAGTGGCACACCCACTGTTTGTACTTCGGAGAAATGCAAGACATTCACTTATCTTCCTAAAGTAATTTTTGAGAAACATGAAGAGTTTATGTATCTGAAGTTAGTCCAAGACATCATATCAAATGGCATATGGAAGGATGACAGGACTAAGACAGGAACATTATCAAAGTTTGGTTGTCAGGTATGACCTCTCACATTGTCTGGATATTTTTTTAGAAAATCCATGTCACCACCTAAGCATATTTTTTAATTACTTGACTAACAGATGCGATTTAATTTGCGAAAATCATTTCCACTTCTTACAACCAAGGTATTCACTATTGCTTAATGTCACTTTTCATTCCTTAAATCCTGCAATTTCATTGAAGAATTTCTTGAAAAATGCTTTATGTACTGAACTTCTTTAGTGTGCGTGCTATTTCTTTGTTGATGTTGTACAACCTGTTTTGATTAAACAGAGGGTTTTCTGGCGTGGTGTGGTTGAAGAGCTTCTGTGGTTCATCAGTGGTTCAACGAATGCTAAGGTAATATATTTTGAGAGGAATAATTATATATTTATATTTGTCCAATAAGTTGCATCATGTTACAAAAGAAATTGTCAAAATTCTATGTAATAATTTTTGAATGGAAATTTACATGAACATGGAGCTACTTTGGAAGATCTTCACAATTGCAAGCTTTATTTTGTTCATCCATCATCATAAGCCACAAGCCAAAATATTCACCCTAAGGGTTTATGATGTGACATAATTTTTAACTTTATACTTCACAATCATGCATGAAAGTATATTATTTTGTCTAAAATATTATCATTTTATCTAACAGGTACTGTATGAAAAGGGTGTAAATATCTGGGAAGGCAATGCTTCTAGGGAATATCTTGACAGGTTATTTGTTATATTTATTATATTTCATTGCAAATGTTATCATGCTTGCTTCCTCTATTATCAAGGTTTTCCTATATGTTCTTGTTCATGCAACTAAGTAAAGGTGTACTTTCATTCAGCATTGGTCTTGTAGATCGAGAAGAGGGTGATTTAGGTCCAATCTATGGGTTCCAGTGGAGACATTTTGGTGCAACGTATGTAGAAAAAATCTTACCACTTTTTACATTGGTACCACGTTTTTTGTAGTTCTTGTTATTTAAGCTGAAACAATTGTTGTGTAGGTACACAGACATGCATACTGATTACACTGGAAAAGGATTTGATCAATTGCTTGATGTAATTGATAAAATTAAGAATAATCCAGATGACCGTCGTATCATTTTGTCAGCATGGAATCCTTCAGATCTAAAATTGATGGCTCTCCCACCTTGTCACATGTTTGCACAGGTCATAATCAAGTGCAGATCCTAAATTTGTTGGTAATTATGTTTTATGTTGTATTTTGAGAACTATCCTAATAATTAATTTCTTATTAACTGTGAACAAAAATTTGTTATAGCTAATTGAGAAAAGAATATTTGATTTCTTACAAGCACGGCATGGATATTTGGAAATAGGTTTTAATGAGTAAAAAATTATATAAAAGTCAAAGAATTTGATTTCAGGTTTGAGATTTGTATGTGAATTTGTTAAGTCATAGAAGTTGAGTTGATTTCCTGTGTTTTCCTTGTGCCTAAAAATTGTAAACAGATTCAGCTTCCTCACTTCATCAAAAGTAAGTGAAACTATCCAAACTTGTCTTATCACTAGGAAAACTTTTGTCAAACACGAAATGTTGGCATTCCTGAAGGTATTCTTTTTCATGTGTAGGGTTTGGCTAAGTCATGGAGTTTGCTAACAAAAAACGTGAGTGAAATAGATGTCGAGTTTCCTTTAAATAGGTTGGAATACCAACTCCATTTTTTTTTCTTCCGTTAATAATTTGCATTCACCAATTAAATTTAAAATAAGGAGTTAAAAGTTCCTATTAATTAAAGTCCTGTTTTTATAATAAAAAAACAACCAAAAGTTAGATGAACAATGGAGTTGCCTGACCTTGAATGATATTGAAGTTGATTTCGCCACATGCTTTTGCATATCCATGTTGAGTTCTCTAATATGAATATGATCTTAATTATTTCAGTTCTTTGTTGCCAATGGGGAGCTCTCATGTCAAATGTACCAGCGATCTGCAGATATGGGACTTGGAGTTCCATTTAACATTGCATCATATTCACTTCTGACGTGTATGATTGCTCAAGTGTGTGGTATGTTTTTCACTTTTATAAAATATCACTTGTTAAATGAATTAATGAATTTTCTGTTTAGTTATTGTAGGCATCTATGAATACTAAGCAGAATTGACTGCCAACTTCTTGAAATGTGATTTTGATAGCTTTTGATCACACACTTATCATTCGGCAAAGCTTATATTTCTTTCTTTACTATTTTTGAGGCTATTACAACTCGTCTTTATGAAATGACACAAATTTGCTGCATTTTTTATTACTCTTATATTTGTTGGTATTTTGCAGATCTTCTCCCTGGTGATTTTGTGCATGTTCTTGGAGATGCCCATGTTTACAGCACTCATGTTACAGCTCTTGAAGAGCAACTTCAAAAGCAACCCAAACCATTTCCCGTATTCTGTGTTGACCTTTGTTTCTTAGAATACATCTTTCTTAAAGAAATGTTTTGCTTGAATCCCTTTGCCTATATTTCCCATCTGATTATGAGATTATTTTGTTTTATGCTGAAGCCTAGATTTTAATTTGCATCATTTTGATTTTTTATTGTGATACGGTATGAAATGCAGGTTTTAAAGATCAATACCCAGAAGAAGGATATAGATTCTTTTGTTGCAGCGGATTTTAAACTTGTGGGTTACGATCCTCACAGTAAAATTGAAATGAAGATGGCAATCTAGAACACTGATTCAGGGAAACTTGTGCCATATATATGTATATCTCTGTCGGCAGGTAGAGTATGCATAGACAGAGGTAATTGTTTATTAATTTCATATAGGATTTAAGACTCATGCTTCCTCGCTAAATAGGTGCTCACCAAGATGAGCCAGGCCATACAAATTTTCCAACGAGCTGGTATTTTCCTGCTTTGCAGTCCGAGGATGTCGACTTTTGGGCCTAGCGTGACATGGTACGCAAGTAGTGTCGACCCTCAGGGCCTGGTCACAAGACGAAATGTGACCTTCGGGTGATAGTGGACTGGCATGTCTGTTGATAGAGATGTCTTGGTCGCAGAAAGGGTAGATTGAACAATTAAGGTAGAGGGTGCATAAATGAACTGGGCCACTTCTTTGTGTACATGAAAGAACCCAATCAAATTTATTAGTTTCTTCTTAGACGTGAATGTTGATTTCTTTCTTTAACTTATGGATGGAATAATAGGTTGTATACTCGAATGTCAACTTCTTTCCTTACCTTGTGGATGGAACAGTGTATTAGTATTTTTTTTACTGTATTGTTTTTACTAATTACTTCTGCCATTTGCTGGGTTGATGTAGGGGAGAAGCAGATTTTTGGCTTTGAAGTTGTGCAGAGTACTGTGCATAAAATCCAGTTGATAAGGGATCGTCTTAGCATTACATAAAGTAGATAAAAGAGCTATCTTGATGTTAGGAGGTGGCCTCTGGAATTTTGGGTCGGTGACTTCGTCTTTCTTAAAATCTCGCCCACAAGGAGCACGACTAGATTGGGGCTTTGAGGCAAACTTGGTCTTTGATATGTTGAGCCTTTTGAAATAGCGGCTTGGTGGCCCACAAGTTGGATTTACTAGGTACCTATATCGGAGTGTATGATATATTTCACGTATCGATACTATGGCAATATATGCTCGACCTCTCCATCTCCATGCCTTGGCTCATGAGTTGGTGCCCCTTCACAGCGATCTGACCTACAAGGAGCACCCTATCCACATTGTGGATACCAAGACAGAATTTGAGGAGATTGATCATTTCTTACGTCAATGGAGTAATCGCACCAAAAAAGAAGCATGACAAAAGTACCCCTCTACCATACAAGGCTCACAGGTGGTAAAGGACGACAATCAACTTGTTGCCTGACAAATCTGATCACGGTCATTAAGGATGACTTATTGTTGAACACCATGCTCAACAGATTAGGTGTAAAGCATGTGTGTTATATTGCTAAAATCAGTAATAACTAGTACGTGCAATTGTATAGGAGAAGTCAGTGCTCAAATACTAAACATTACTTCCCCTTGGCAGTACAGCATATATTGCAAAAGGTTAATCCTAACTATACTGCTATGAAGATTTATTGAAAACGTGAAAAAAATTAACAAAAGGTTCTCATGGAAATCAAATTCTTCTAGCTAGAAGAGTTGTTACCTGTTGGTTAACTAGAGATGGCGGGTGAGGAAGCCACTGAGTCACTCCTCAAATGTCCCAAGAGGAAGGTTTCTCGGAAGATTATTCCAGGACTCATCCACTAGATTGGTAAAGATTGTTCTCCCTAGATATCTTCAATACCTTTAAGTTGGTAGACTGGTGGACGGTAGAAGTGGGATTTTGTCACCTCTTTAGAGAGATGAATCACTATCTGGGGCAGTGGTTATTGGATCAGCTCCAGTTCACCGGTAGTCTCATATGATTCAACCAAACTAAGACTTCAGTAACGGTTTTTTCAATTCCGTTTTTTTATCTAACGAGGAAAAATAAATGCATTTTTTGAAAATAACACCATTAGTCTCATATGATTCAACGAAACTAAGACTTCATTTGGCAACAGCTTTTTCAGTTCTGAAAGCAAGAAAAAGCATTTTTTGTATCTAAAGAGGAAAAATAAATACACCTTTTGAAAATAAGATAAAATTACCTTAAAAATCTTTTACATTATTATTACATTAAGAGTAATTTTTAGTTACAGTAAAAATCATACCAAACACAATCTAAAAGCCGCAAAGCTACAAGCTATTTGAGTGGATGGTTAGCCGTTGCCGTTGATCAGGTGATGCCATGTACCACCCCTTACAACCTCCGATGCAAACAACGTTAGTAGAATAATGCACACCCAAAACAGGTACTTCGAGTGGAATTCAACTCACCTTCAAGGAAATCCAAGGCATCTCATAGTGACTTGTTACATCCTTCTCAGTAAATGTAAGTAAAGACATCTCTTATATCGGTAGCAAATTCTCCTGCATATTACCATGCTACATCACAAACCCACATCGGAAAAATTACTCCCATAGACACTTGGCAGCGTACTGATCGTAAAAATCTTCCCTGCAAGCAGCGAGTATGATTTTAAGAATCTTCCAAAGAAGTAAATATTTGCTAACAAAAATGATTGCAGAACTTTCTTCAAGTTCAGGGGGGCATATTTACAGTGGATAACCCAGATTATCAAAATACATAGTATGGTAATCATATAACAAGTTGTAAAAGATACGATCACATCTTGGTCTATGAAATAGCTGCACTGTTCCCATGAAGATGGCCACAACGCTCACCTAATCGAACTGTAGCCTTTCTTTCTGTATGCATCGGAATATCCGTGCGGCAGACTCCGTTGCAGACATTGCATTATGTGGCACAACCTTGATAACTTGGGTTCGATGATCCTTGGACTGGCCTCTTACAGGTTGATCAGAACACTCTGTGACCGATGGTACAGGTAAAAATGGTAATGCCCTGTCGCTTGGGCTGCTTGCTGTACTCCCATAGAACTCACTGTCAGTAGATGCTTGAATCTTCTGGGCAGAACCTGAAATTGCCTCCATCCTAGGATTTGGTGTGTCACACGAATTGTGTGATTGTTGTTCATTATGACCCGTTGGCAGCATTGTCTGCTCAATGGCTGATCCAGCAGAAGTGGGGTTTGCAACAGAAAGGCAGAATGGTGCTGGGAAATAGTGTGGGATGATAGCAGGATTACCAGGAATGATGCCAAGATTTTGTGGTTGATGTGATGCAGGGAACCCATATGCAGCATTCATGAAATCCCCACCAACCGTAGGCATGGGCACTGAACCATACCCTCCAAAGACAGGTGCCATGAAACCACCAGGTGGGGGGAAGGACCCCATATAAGGTTTGAACACAAGTCCTTCCGAAGGAGACATGACAGGTACCAACCACTGATTGCCCTGTGGATGGAAACACCAGGGATTTGTTCTTTGCTCTACGGGCGAAATAACTGGAGTTGGATTTCCAGGATGAGGTCCACCCTTTGTGTTCTGACTGACACAGCTTCTGTTGAAATTATCGTCTTGAGAAGGATGAGAAATTGTTGTGGGTTTGTTTTCTGAGTGCACACCATTGTTTGTCTTGTGTGATTCATCTTTCTGTTTAGTATTCTGAGGTTGAGATTTCATGTTTTGTTCAGAAGAGTTAATCTTGGCTTGTACTTTAGAAGACTTGTGCAGACAAGAGTTCTCTTCAAGTAACAGATTTGGTGATGCAGCAATAAGCTTCTGAACCTGTTAAAGGACAAACAAACTTGCTTAGTTGACAACTGACATAAAATGTTATTCTTTAGTCCAATAGTACCATAACTGACTTAAGAACATCTTACTTTCATCAGCCTATGAAGCTCAAACACTTGCACTGCAAAAACTCTCTGCTGACTGCAAGCAATTTCACGAAATTAAGATAGGAAACTCTTCAATTGTTTTCATCAAAACTGGCATGAAGGTAAAGAAGAAAATACTGATAAATTACTAAAATGAATATAAAACAGAAGTATGAAGTCAACACTGCAAACATGATGGCATTTTCTCCCATTCCACAAGCTCATTCATTGAAAAATATTGGCCTATATTTGCAGTCGAGAGATTCGAATCAAGAAATATAAGCATCTGAAGATTGTCAACATGTTAGCAAACTTCATGTCCTTGAAATAAAATTACTTGGAATGACATTGAAGATAGATTGGTGCCATGGGGATTGCTTTGTCCAATTCATTAGATAAAAATGCCAAAATTTCAAAGTTATCATATGGAAAACACTCATAGTAATTTTCTTATTTGTACTTGCTGACAAAAATGTCCCTATTTTTAATATCATATGAACAAATCATTTATTATCCTAAAAATATTTTTCCAAATGTGAAATCTCATACAAAAATTATTGTATTCTATTCCAGAAAAACTTAATGTCAAGTGGTCCATAATAAAAGACTCAGAACAACATAAACGAAATGTAAATGGCAAACCCACTTGACCTTGCTGACAAAAGTGTTACAGTAAAAGACTGAACTAATGGCCTGACGTTCCTTACACATAAACCAACCGTTAGATCCATTATTAGATATAATTGTCAAAAAAAATTCAAAAAACAGTTGTTTAAGCGTTTTCACCCTAATCTAGTTCATTTTGTGCAACAATGGCTTGGAAAACATCGTCTAAGTAAACCTAGATTATTAGCGGACCATAATTGTATGGCAATATTGTCATGTCTACAACATTGTAAGTAATATGCTAAGAATGATTGGAAATACATTTACAAAAAAAACTGAATGAAAAAAATTCATAATAAATGCAAGTTGTCAACAAAGCAATAGGAAATTCGGAAAGATCATCTGTTGCATTCACTACTAAGAAGTTTTAAAAAAAAAAATTATCCACATAAAAGCTTACTTGCCAATGGCCCTTCTAGCTTTCCAGAAGTGTTTTGCACCTATCATATTGACAACGTCATCAGGAGATATGTCAAACCCTGGATCAGATTCCACCATCGATGTGTCAGAACCATCTTCAATTTTCTCCATATCATCATTTCCCAGCAAACCAGATTTCTTATCCTCATTTTCATTGTAGTCTTCAGCTTTGTCAAGGTTCTGAGGATTGCTAGTGTTTAATGTTTTAGACAAAGATACAATTTTCACTTTTGAAAGATCCCCATTTTCTGCTACCTCAGTTTCAGTCGAACATCTTGATGCTCCCCAATTTCCATTACATGTTGAACCTCCATGCAGCTTGCTCTCTGCATTGAGCAACATCTTCTGGTTCTCGAACTTAACTGCTGCATTTTCTAGATACCATGCCTTCTGAATATTAAGTGCATGAGCATTCTTTTCACCTGATCTAACAGTTGATGTAGGATTTTGTTTCTGTACTTTAGGAGGAGCACTTTCTTCAGGTTCTTGTTCTGAGCCACTTCTTCCATGTTTTTTTGATTTCAAACCAATGCTTACAGGATGCCTTTGGTGGTTATCATGATCTTTTGAAAGTCCTGTAGAAGAGTTGTAATTGGCTACAGAACCTTGTGAAATCTCAGTGTGGACTGCAGAACCTTCACTTGCATGTTGATCTTTACCAGATAGATTAAAGTTAGGAACTCTAAAATCATCATCATCTTCATATACCTTTCTACTAGAGTTTAATGTGCTAGTTAAGCCTTGTTCATTTGATTGTAAATGAGCTCGAGGATTCACCAATTCCCGACCTACATGTCTTGCCGATCTTCTACCAAACACCTGTCTCAAGGAACTGCTGTTTCTGGCCTCAGAAGAAAGGGAAGCCTTCTCAGTCAAGTGAGGTGTTTGACATGATGAGTAATGTGAAGAACGCAAGCTCCTCTCATGACCATAAACCTAAGGTCATTGCATACACAAGTGACAAGATTGTTAGAACAATCAGCAGCAATTTAGTATCCAATTATGTAGACAAAAAACAAATATTTAATCCAGAATGCCATCATCAATGATGCTTTTGCTGCTAAGTAGAATTACGGTGAATTGGAAGAAGCATGTTAAGACTTGCAAAATAAAACCATGGACTACACGACCAAAATTATTTCAATCAACAAACACAATAATTAACTTATACTAAAGAAGAAGTATGTCACAAGTTATAAATGATAACAGGAACAGGTTACACACTAACACTGGCAGTTTAATCAATAATCACGGTAATATTTTGCCAGCTAAGATCTAGTCTAAAAGAACCCACAGAGAGCTTAAGTTCCCATGCTAGCATCGAGCAGTAGTGTAAAGTGATCCTAATCTAGCATAAAAGAAGGAAAACAAAATTCAAAGTGGGCATATGAAGTGTGAACAAGCATTTCCATCCCACAAGTGAACACTACTGCTTTTAGCATAACTCCGGAGTTCGACTCCGGTACTGGGACCATGACAAATGGTGTGATGCTAATTAGCAGAACAGATGCTGGTGCCTGTATAACTTCATATTAAAAGATGTGACAATCTAAGTGCTTGGCACCCTTATTTCTCATCCAGAGTAGCTGTTTCAGCTTTTACGACAACCAAAAATCACACAAGGCAGTTATAAATCACAAGCATTACGAAATAGGACAATTAGTGGTGTGCTTAGAGGGTTATCATCAACCTGGCTTGAAGCTGCAGAAGGCACGGGAGCAGCAGCGGAGTTCTGCGACGACGAGAGCGGAACCATCCTCGGGACGGCAACATGCTTGAACCTCTGGGAAGGAACATTCAGTTGCTCGTACAGCGCCATCTTATTCCTCGGCGGCGCCCGAGGTCCTCCCTTGTCGGCATCATTCACATGAAGCCTCGGAAACAAGGGAATCATAACTTTCCCATCTTCCTCCCTTCCCCCCCTCATCCTCTCCACAAACAATCCAACCCGCAACAGCACAAACCGAAACAAAAACAAAAACAAAACTCGAAGCGCAAACGTCCGATCTTCCCCTCAGCCGACGCGGAATCCCCACACCGATCCACCCCATCCAGAACTACACCAGTCAACGTGATCTACATCAACCCGTCCCTCCTGACCGTCCATCGAATCCGCGATCCCGGATCCAGGCAACCAAACCACAGGCAGGAAGGAGTTGTCGGAAGGACTCCAACCCTCACCAGCTTCGCCTTCTCCCTCAATCCGACGACGACAAGTCGACAACCGCAGGGGAGGATCGGCGATTCGGACGACAGGCGGAGCAATTACCGATCACCAGCACCGAGCACCAAGCACCTCGTCTGCTTTCAGGAGAGAAAAAGTGCTCCGGTGTCGGGACCCACAGGCGATGACTGGGTTGGGATAATATTATTTTAGAGATTCGAGCGGCACGGCACGGCATTTCCGCGGCGGAAACCGGGGGCGGAGAGCCCAAAGCCCCGATCCCACTTTCGAGACGCGTCCCCCGGAAAAGTTTTTTTTTTGCGGATCCGTCCGCGTCCCTCGAAGTGGAAGAAGAGGAAGGGGGTGGCCACGCATACTGGAAACGATCAGGGTCTTCCGTGCAAATATTCCGGGCCTGGGAAGATCTGTGGGGATATGCATAGCCGGAACGTGTGGAGTTGATGGACGTACGTGGCAAAAGCGCTACTTTTCAATGCTGGTCTCCACCTAAGAAAACCACGTCCATTCCCGTGGTCGCTTTAGATACACCGCCCTCTGCTATATTATCCGATTCTTGCGGATACTTTCTATCTTTTTTCTTTTTTTTATAATCATAAAGTCCGCTTATAATTTTTTTTTTTTTTACTGTGATGCATTTGTTTACGTATACTTTTAATTTATGGAGTGAGTTTGAGATTTTTTTTGAGTTACGTAAATAAATATATTTTATTTGATTAATGTAATAATTTTACAGGATCTTAAAGTATTAATTTCAACATAATTGATTTTTTATTTAATCACTTATCTATAGTTCTTTGAAATAGTAATTACTTATTGAAGTCTAAATGACATAACTACCCTCGGTACATACTGATTCGTAGGTAATTTTTGAGATTTTTGTTTTTTATTTTTTTATGAAATTTTTTATTTTTCATAATTTTTCAAATTTTGATTTTTCTTATTTGTTTAGTTATTTTTGTAAATGAATATTAATTTTTTTCACCGTATAAAAATTTATTTATGAAAATTTTATTTATTAAAATTTTTTTGTAATTGAATTACAAGTATTTGTCTAATAATAGTATAATTTGATTCAGTATATTATAATTTTTGAAATTAAATGCATTCGTCGAAAATCATTGTAAGATCGATCTGTATTTATTGACGTAATTTATTTATACTTAAATATTTTTAACATTATAAAATTATAAAATCGAAATTTTACAAATATTTTTATTTTTTAAAAAAATATTTTTAGTAAAATAGATTCTTAAAATATTGTTATAACATTTATAAAAAAAACTAGTCTTTAAGGGTAAAATTATAACTTTCAAAAAATACTATTCTAACAAATAAATACAACTTTTAAATTGCTACTCTTACTTTCAAACACTATTTTTTCAAAACATTGCTATAATATCGCTCTAGGAGCTACAAACTGTATTTTAGAGTTTAAACAAATACATCTTTATGTTTATTTAAAAAGGTAAAATCAAATAAAATAAGATTCACAATTTAGTTTAACAAGTTATGTATGAACTATACTTTTGTATTTTCATATCAACATAGCATAACTTACTTTTGACGCATAGGTCGATATCACATGATACAAAAATAAGTTTATAATTTTTTAAAATTTTATATTTATTTTAATATACTTTTATTAAGTTATTTATATTATGGGTTTAATGGTTCTGTAGGTGCCTACAGAACTGAGTTCTGTAGGCACCCGTTGGATGAAAGATGAACGGCTGTTTGATGAAGAGAGAGAG